>JAOWBL010000005.1:8995193-9020304 GCA_028564865.1 Zenarchopterus dispar | reverse complement strand
TATTGTGTGTGTGTGTGTGTATATATATATATATATATATATATATATATATATATATATATATATATATATATATACGTAGAATTACTGATGGTATTGCAATTTGTCCATGTCCGTGGGTCCGTTCCAGTGTAATCCATGAATAGCAATCCTTCACTAACATGAAATGTCATCTTCAAACAAGCCCTAAATTTACCTCTGCTCAGAACACCGGACCAGCCACCTGAAAGAGACACAAGCCTCTGGCTCTCAGATATTGGAAAACAAGGTAGCGAGACAAACAGGTCCTGATGGGCTTTCCGGGGCTTAAGCCCTATCCGAATAATATCACTCCATCGCGGGCAGGAGAGAGGGATTGAAAAAAGATCAGACAGAAATGAGAAGATGAGAAAAAGACGGAGCCATTGAGAGGATGAGTCAGGCTCAGACATAAAAACAGGTATGGAGTGTGGCGCGATGGGAGACGTGAGGAGACCAAGATCATTCAAATTTTTTCGTGCGAGCGGGCGCGGGCGCGGGAGTGCCTATGCAAGCACACGGCGTGCCTCTGTTTCTCTGCGTATGTGACTAGACTGTCTGTTTTTATGTCTCCGCGTGTCATTGTGTGTCATTGTTTGTGTGAGTAGTTGTCTGTCAGAGCTCCTGTGTGTGTGTCTGTGCAGGGATGCACGTGCACGTATGTATGTGGTGGTATGGCGGGGATGAGGGGCAGCGAGCAGGGGAAGGAGAGACATGATATAAATAATAGCAAGGGGCTTTAATATGTATGAGGCATCCGGGCAGTGGTCCACAACATACTCTCAGCCCTCACTGACTGATGGGAGAGGAGAGAAGGAGGGAGGAGGGGAAGGTGGTGGGGGGTTGGTTGGGGGAGGGGGGAGCGGGGGCTGCATACTAACCATTCGCAGATCAATTCTCTCCTCCCTCGATCTCCCTTCCTACCTCCCTTCTCTTTACCCTATTTATCCTTTTTTTCCCTCCTCCTGGCCACTACTCTTACTTCTCCATCTTTCTTATGTCTCCTCCCTCTGTTTCCTCCCTATTCTTTGTCTCTCCATCCATTCCTTCCTTGCTTTTTTCCAACACCCCCCCCCCCCCCACCCCCACCCACATAGTGATTGGTTCTCGTGCCTGGAGACCAAGGAAGAGGAAAGAGAGAGAGAGGGAGAGAGAGAAAAAAGATACCTGTAGACGCCAGGGGAGTGGGCGGAGGGCTGTGCCCTTGGTCAAGGTGCCTGACCTGGGCTAAGCCGGCTAAGCGACACCGCTGTCAGGGGAGCGGCCCAGGGTGTAAGCCGGGGCAGAGGGGTCAGACAGCAGGGGACAGGAGACGCGGGGCAGGGGCGGTCCACAGGGGCAACATGCCCTCTAAAACAAACCACCGGTTATACTTTTTCACTCAGAGCGTCATTTGTTTGTCTGTCCTTCCCCTCTCCCCTGTGGCCGCCTCCACTCGCCAAACAAAGCACACCGACGTCGTTTTTGTCCTCCCCCCTTCCCACCTTTCCTTTCTCTCTTTTTGAATGTTTTTCTTTCTCGTCATTTGTGTCCATAAACACACTGTATACCTCCTCTCATATATCCCCAAACTCATTCAATCCACCCTTTCTGGCTGCCGCTTTTCTGATCATAAACTTCCTCTGTACCCGCCTGCTCCCATCTTTTCAGGAAAGTAAACATAGTGTTGTGTGTTCAAGGTTTTGAATGTAATCTTCGATCATAAATAATTTCATTAGAATGCTGATGGCTTAGCCCCTGTTTGAGTAGATGTGATGGGTTAGGCCATCTGCTCAGCTGATAAGAACAGCTCTGTTTTATTAGCATCTCCACCAAAGCCTCGGCTGTCTTGTTTACCAAGGCAATCCCAAGGCGAATTTCATTCCTACTGCACATTTAAGCTCTATTTACACATTCACTGTCTCACACTGTCTTTTTCTCTCCCCAATTCCCCTTCTTTATTTTCTTTCTTTCTTTTAATTGTCTGCCTCGTTTTTGCTTTTACTCTCTGCAGCTCGTTTTTTTGTTCCAGTCTTAAAGCTGCCACCGCTCTTACTGTTGGCTTGTTAACTTTTTGCCCTGAGATGTTAAATTTGTAAAAGTGAGTGTGGAGACGTGCATTTTTAATGTGTTTTTGCAAAGGGGAAACTCAAAAAGCTCCACGGCGAGTTCAAAGAACTCTTGCTCTTGTCTTGCAACTTAACACATATTGATAGTGCCAGCGTGGAGAACTGATATTATACAATGAACATTAAAAGAGTTATTGGCCATAGTTGTTCGTCCTTTTCCATATACTTGCTTAAAGGAGTTTCCAGCTGCTGTGCCTTGTAGCTGCTGAAGACTTAACTGCAACTGAAATGCTACTTCTCAAGGTTATAATGGACAAAGCTGGTACCACATAGAAACTGCAAAAACCACAAACAACTTGTTTGTGTGTTTTTGTTTTTTTTTTAAAGTTTTCTATTCAAGATTCTTTATTTTGATGTTCTCAGTTGGTCTAAGTCCTCACCCTGTTGCACTTTCATCACTGTTTGGTGCAGCTGCCAGTGCAGAAAGCAGATGATGCTGCAACAATGATTTAGGACCAGCTGTACGCTACCGCTACCAATAACATGAGTCCTTATGTCCCCTTTGTACAGTATATGTGTACAAAGTAAATGTAACTTGAACCCTGCTGCCCGTGTTTTTTTTCCCCCTCTGGGGTCTCCAAATTAAAGCTAAAATAAAAGATAAATATATCAATGAAGAATGTGGGATACTAGGAGTCTATCTGATATGGTCAAGCTGGAGGTCAAATATTGTCTTAAAGCAACACCAATGTTGAAATATCCATCTGAATTTCATTAGAAGGAATATTTGATTATTTTTAGGAAGTGCCGTCTAGCTCTCCTGGTCTCTTGTTCATACTTTCGCCAAAATAATCAATAATATTTATCAGTGATGACAGTAAGATGAGGATAGGTGTAGTTGTAAGATGAAATAAAGAATGATTGAACGGGAGATTAGGCAAGCGTGAATCTCGGACAGTGTCATGAAAGTGATATAATCTCCAAACCTTTGCTACCGCGCTTAGCAAAGCAGCCAGCTATTTGTGTTAACCCAGCGCCAGCTGAACGCAACAATAATTTCTGATTCCACCACCATGAACATGTGAAATGATATAATGTGCTGTAGACGTCTGAGGGCAGCTCTGGAGATATTTTGGTGGGGTTTGGCTGCAGAAGCAGGTAGCCAAACCTAACTTTGATCAACACAAGGTGGGCGTGTAACCCATTGACTTCTCGAGCAACATTGCTGTGTCCTGTACAATTTTATATATATAGACTATGATTTAGTTATTTTATGCTATTCAGTTCTCTTCAAAAAGCCAGAAGTAGCACTTAAGCCACCGTTACATTGACAGCCTCCAGTTGTAGGGTGGTTCAGCATTGTTATTCAAAGTAAAAACAAATTAAGAAACTAACTTAATTAACATACTTGTTTTACAACACATTTGTGTGATATTTATTGTGTTGACTTCTTATGAGCTGGATTAATATTAACACAGCATATAAACAAATCAGTTCAATTATGGATTTGAAAGCGATTTCTGATAATGAAACAGGGGATACTGCATTGCTGCAGCCCGGGCACTAGTCCGGGCATCAGCCCGGGCACTAGTCAGCGTACTAGTCCGGGCATCAGCCCGGGCATTAGTCCGGGCATCAGTCCAGTGACTAGTCCGGGCACCTGTCCAGGCTCTAGTCCAGGCATTAGTCTGGTGACTAGCCCGGGTACTAGTCAGCGTACTAGTCAGGGCATAAGTCCAGGTACTATTCAGGGTACTAGTCCGGGCATCAGCGAGGCAGAAAACCTACAGTCAAGATTGAGGTGTGACAACATGATGACACTGAAGGAAATCTTTAGATATTATACATAATAATTTACTATATCTTTTATTTTATCTTTAGTCTAAAGCTAAAAACCTTAAAGTCTTGAAGACGGAAGTCATTACATCAATTCTTAAAAGGTGGGCTGTTTGAATAGTTCCAATCACTTATTGATTACCAATTTTCGTATTTGCTGGATATGACCTTTACTCCACAAAACATTTTTAGAGTTGTTTCTAATGAATGCAAAAATAAATATCATTATGAAGATTTTCACCTTTACTAGTCTCTGCATCAGCAGGGTTGCAGCGGTTGTAACAGGAGGCTGAGCCAACATGACTTGAGTAATGGGAGTAGAAATACTGCTGTAACTTTAAAACCAACGCTCTATAGTCTATGCAAAAAATATTCTTAAATTCAGCTCAAACTAATGAAGGTTACATAGTGAAAATCCAGATAACTTCTGTACTGTGTCCTGAAAAGACACTACAAATATACAACAAAAATTATCCCTCTGCAATATTCCTCAATTATAGACTTATGATAGCAAATAACTGCAGCCATCCAAGACAAACATTTGTTTTGTCTGCTCCATTTAACAAAGCTTATTTACACACAGACTGTGGATTTTTCTGTAAATTTTTACATTGTTTTCTTATGTTTATTTCAGATTTGTTAACTAATAAGTGTGTGAACAAAAGTGACCGATATCATTTCATTTTACTTTGGGCCAACGATAGTTCTCAATCACATCATATTTTCACATAAAAGCACGCTGAATTACTTCTGTAATTGTTCTACTAATTATTTTTCTAACCCCTTCTCTCTCGCTTCTTGCTTTGAAACATCTCCCTCTTCTCCTTTTCTTCCTCTCTCTTTCTCTTACTGGCTGTCTCTATCTGTCTTACCATCCCCCTTGGTGTTTTTCCCCCTCCCTACAATCAATGTGGCTTTTAAGATGCCTATCGATTTGTTCCCCTAGACAGGCCCAGCGCGCTGGGGCGACACTTTGATTGCTGGGCCAGTAATTACTGTTATTATTTATGCATCTGGGCAAAATGGCAGGACTTAACATTCACAGTACAAGAGGCCAGAGGCAATCAACAGAGGTGAGCACCTGGAGCAGCGGGGCGGGAGGGAGGGAGGGAGGATGGGGAGGTAGATAGAGGTAGAGAAGGGGAGTAGCATTGCCCCTACGAGAGTTGCACTCCAGAGATGAGCGGCGAGGAGTGCAGTCAAAGATATTCACACTCACACACACAAACACAAACACTCCTGGGAGAGGATATGAAAAGCGTGAGCAGAAGACAGGCACATGTGTGCAAATGCACTTGTATACAAAGGATTACTGTAGTGCATGTGTGTGTGTGTGTGTGTGTGAGAGAGAGAGAGAGAGAGAGAGAGAGAGAGAGCAAGACGAGGTCATCTTACCTGTGAGAGCCCCAGGTAGATTGAAACTGTCTCTGAGATGTAGAGGAACCGTCCCTCCTGACTGACCACAAACACAAAGCCATCTAGAGACTGTGCACACAGAGACACACACCACAAGAACCGATACACACACACACACACACACACACACACAGAGACACACACGTAAAGGTAAACAGAAACAAGACAGACAAATTAGAGCAATTAGCGTGTATCGAACAAATTACAATGAGCTAGAGAACAAACAACACGTCAACCTTCGGCCTCTTCTCTCAATTCACAAGTGCACTTACACACACACACACACCTAAAGTGCGCGCACACACACACACACACACACACAACTACCATAGATGCAAGAAGCAGCTTTGCACAACAGCTGTGAGCAGGACCTGCATTATCAAACACAGAGGGAGCAAAACACAGACAGAGACACCGCGTGTGCACAAACACAGACAAGCACTCATAAACAAATTGAGCAAAGAAATACCGAGCTTATAGACCAGGCCTGTTTCAATCAACTGTAATGAAGTCAAAGCTTTGTCCCGCATCCCCCAGCCACACACACGTAAACACACACCGGTGGAGACGCAGATAAAACCGGAGTCGTCACAGGCTGCTGTGATTGTAATGAGAAGTGAAAGGTATACAGCCAGCCCATTAGAGGGGACTGCTTCAGAGAACAATATTAATCGTCATAACAGGAATCCAGGAGTCTGCCGGCGCAGCCTCACGCACACATCTGCACGGACCAGGGGCCACTTTGCTCTAGAAAAATGATTGCTATTTTGGCGGCCCAGTGCTTAAAGTGGCAGCTGTAATTTATGCAACTGACACATCCAGTATGCAAATGAGTGACCGGGGTGTGGGGCGTCATGTGTCGTGGCGAGGAGAAACCAGCCGCCTGAATGTCGGAGAACTAAAGTGCAATTATCAGGCTATTACGGAGGGAGGATGGCTGGGAGGGAAGATTCATACAGTTTTTCTGGAGCGTTAATTTGATTTCTATCAGCGCCATTCCCAAAGCTTTCCTTCCTCTTTAAAATGCCAGAGGAGACGTGTGACGTTCCTTTGTTTCAGACTCCCACCTCCACGTTCTCAACCCCGTTTCTTCTGCCGGTCCAACGCATCCAGCCTCCCTAAAACTCTTCCCTGCCTAAAGTAGGATCTGCAGCGCTGCTTTCTTCTGATTGTACACACTCGCTGCTCCTGCAGATCTCCTGCCCCAGAGTACCCCTCAGGCACCATTCATCTGCCAGCGCCAAAGGAAGGCTTTCCACGACAGCCAGCATCTGAGCATCAGACGTGCACTCGCGTGCACGTGAACGGGCGTTGCACCTGAAAGTGTGTGTCTGAGACCAGGAACAACGCTGAAGCGCCGCAGTCCGAATAAACAGCATATGCAGGACTTCAAGAAGAAGTGTTGTTTTTTTTTGTTTTTTTAATGGGTTGTGGAGAAAAATTAAGGTAGTTAAAAGCCCATTAGAGAACCTGACAAAATGTACATCATAATCATTGCAGGAGAAGAAGAGTGCGGGTGGTGCGGTTGTTACCTGCAGGAGGTGAGCCCCGAGGTGCTGCTCAAACATGTCAGTGGCCAGGGAGTGAGACGATCGTCTAACTGCGGAGAAAAAGAAGATAAAACACGCGTCACACACACTGACCGGCGTCAAAAACCGTACTCCTTCTTCCTCGCACACGTTCGGACCTGTCGGGAAAGGACGCAGGATTTTTTTTTTTTTAACTAACAACAAACAACAGTGGCTCGAGTGTCCCGACGGGCCGTGACAGTGAGACAGCGGGACCGCCTGTCTGCTGACACTTAAAGCAGCTAAATGGAATTCAGCCATTATCAATTAATTACACACACCTGTTTCCCCCCGCAGTGGCGTGTCAACACGTCTGCTGAGGATACAAGTCAATAATGCGGACAAACTCCCATGTTCAGGATTTGACATTAATGATTAGATTCTGTCATTACAGCAGCAAAGGTGAGTTTATTTGTAAAATACATTTCACGCACAGAGGCAATTCAGCGAGCTTTACAAACAGAATCAAATTCTTATAAAAGAAAAAAAAAAACAAAAGAAAGGAAAAACATTTTAAAGAGACGAAGATAAAACAAACAAATCAAATGAATAGGAAAAAGAATTTGCATTTAAATGAGAATAATAGTGGGAAAAGTTATGAATTGTTGTGTGGATTCTTCATTAGTATTCACCTCAGTACAAACCTTCCTAATTTAAAGGAAAGTCGCAATAAAAAGCGATGTTATAAGCCCTGATTGAAAGGAGCTGACAGCTGTAGAAGCCCTCAGGAAGCTCGTTCCACAGGTTAGCAGCAAAAAGCTAAAAGCTGCTTCACCTCGTCCACTTCTTAACCTGAGAGCAGCAAGTAAACCTGTCACAGATCACCTGAGGGCTTTGGAGGCTTCGTTACGAAAGGTGTATTAAAGTGTTTCTTTGGTTGAAGTGTTGGTTTGAATGGTCACTCTGTCTCAACTGCTTTTAGTTCAGTTTGTAGAAAGTATCTACTCAGTGAGTACGTATTGTCCAAGTTACACAATTTCTTGCAGTATAAAGTACAAAAAAATATGTCTGAAGAACAAACTTTGTCTGGTGTTCAGGAGTTAGGACCAAGGATAAAAGGTAACTGAGTCCATCTGCTCCCATGACATGAACAAGTTTAAGATGCTTGTATTTCTCTTGAAACTTTTACTTTCATTTTGTACAAATTTAAACTCCAACTCAAATCTATTTGAGGGGAAACGTTTTGCTTTTTACTCTAACAAGTTTATGATGTATTTTATTTTATTTCTACACCGATACAACAATTATTTAAAACGCAACAAGCTCACAGCTGTAGTAAAACGAGTGATGTGTGAACTGGATGTATGGAAAGATGTAAGAGAGGTGTGATGATGGCTACAAACTCCAAACAGAGGATGCTGTGAGAACTCCTAGCCAAAACAGCAAACGAGCTAAAGATGCAACAGAAAACAAACGTAACACCAGGTTGGAGCGTCAGAAACCTGCTAGACTAGCTGCATGACGAACTTTTCACTGGACATGGGGCACTCCGGCAAACCCTTTAGTAGTGCTCAGTGAACTCCAGGGAGCTGAAACCAGGACAACATCTTCCAGCTGTAGCCGTGGTAACACCAGCAGCAATGGGGAAACTAAGGTGTGTGACAACTAGGTAGAAGCTTTAAATAACACAACTAAATAAAGCACCCAGTGGCCAGAGACTGGACCGCAAATTAGAGCAAAGGGACCTCCTTCAAGGGCTGCAACTTAGTCATCGACTATTGAAACAATGAGTCCACTAATCGGATTATGAATCTCATAATTATTAAATGGTTCTTATTTAGCGCTCAGCTTTTAAATTTTGCACGTGGTTGTTTAAATGATGTGATAATTAAAAATAGGCAAGAAAAATAGACATTAATGTGCATATGAACTTCTCGGCAAAGATAGGAAGGAAGGAGATGCCTCACTCTGTTGAAATTTTTTTTTTTTGCAGACAAGACTTGATAATTACATTTGTTGGCAACTATTTTTATTATCTTTTTTTTCTTGACAACATAGACGAATCATTGCACCCCTTCAGACAGATAAAATGCTATAAGGCTTTGTGAAAGTACATAATGTGGAGGGGATATTGTGCCTTTGTGGGATCAGTGTGAATCCACAACAGGAGAGTGGAGGTGGAATGAAGAGGTGATGCCCACTGTGTCTTCATTACTTACTTATTCTTTATTAATCTCTGTGTGAAAGTGGATTAAAAGAGCCATTTGTATGAAACTTGTATAAACTTTTTCAAACCACTTAATCCTCCAAATGCTACAATAGTATCATGCTGCTTACACCACCATGCTTCAGCATTACCCAATGCCATAAGTATATAACCATATATCCATCTGAAAGACCTTTACATTTAACGTAGTAGTTTTACTTTGTGGTATTTTTACTTTTACTTTAATAAGGAATCCAAGTACTTGTTCCATCATGGCAAATGATGTTTTTTTTTACCTGATCACTCCATCTCCCTCCCTTCTGTCTGTCATCTTTGTTTCTCAGTTCGCTGTCATAAGCAAAGAATTGCCTCAAGATAAAATACTGTTAAAAAAGTATTTGTTTACTTATTCTACTATATTCTAAACTAAAAACGTTGAGATAACAAAGCTGTATATCTCAACTTGGGATAAACTTAGCACTTTAAAGATGGGTTAATAAAACTCAGACTTGAAAGTAGCTGTACAAAATGTTTGGTGAATGGTGACTTTTCTAATGCTAGAACTCTATTATGTCTTCAATCAATTAGATCTGATGGGAAAAAAAGAAAAATCGACCGTGTTTAAAAAAAAAGAGTGCCTAAACAGCCGCAATGTGACGTACACTGCTTGATCACGGCAAGATACGCAAACAAACACACACACACACGCACATACACACTCGCATAGTGTCTGCATCACCACTCTTAATGCATCCCAAACACAAGCTATCAGAGCTGCTTCAGTGCCAAAGTGGTGCTGTTTACCAAGGCAATTACAATACAAATAGAGTTGGAGGTGGTTAGGTGGAGGGGGAGGAGGAGGAGGATAGGTGTGAGAGGAGCCAAGAGGGTAGCGAAAATGAGAAAACACTAAGGAAGGCGAGAGTGATCAGTTTCTCTAAAGCAAACGTGGGCACGGGGCGGACTGCAGTGACGTGGAAGATTAATTTAGCAATCAGGCGTCTTTACTGTTTTATGTCAGAAAGAGTATGTGACGGTGCGTGTGTGCGAATGTGTGTGTACACCTGCGAGCGTGTGATTGCAGAAGTGGGGACCATATGTGAGAACTAATCTCGCTCCAGCAGGGCTGCCTTTGAACACAACATTCCCTATCTGACAGAGACAAACGTGCGTGCATGTGTATGTGGGGAAAATGTGTGTACACAAGAGTGTATGAATGTGTGCAAGCATGTGAGTCTACGTGCGTGACTTTGAGGATCATCGGATGTCTGTGCGTGTGTGTGTTTGTGGCGGCGAGGCTGAAGGAAATCAATACACGTTATGACAGAGAAATGAAAGTACTGCTCTGGGTTACAATTGAACACAGAAGGGGACTCAGAACAGACACACAAAAGTCTCAACTGCACACGCACTGCACATATGTATATGTACACACACAAGTAAACATATATATATATATATATATATATATACATATATATATATATATATATATATATATATATATATATATGCAGACTCACACTAGTAAATAAGGATGTAGGGTTGGTGCAATGAAGAGAGGTGGACGCACACGCAGGAATACATGCAGCAGTAAATACTCACTTCACAGCAGCAGCATGCCCTGCGATTAAACAACACAAATGCCCCCCCTCCCCCCAACCACACACACACACACACACATGTGCAAACTCTCTCACACACACACATAAATACAGAGTTGCCGGACAAAGCCACAGTGGCATTGTGAGATTGGGGTGCCCCTGTGTGACAGAGTGTGAATATAAATAAGGCAAGTCCATTCAGGGCTATGAAAGGGGGTCTGGTGCTGGGACCCTTTAGCCTAGTCAGTTGCTGCCTGGAGGGGGATGGGGAGCCCATTGAGCTCTCTGCCTGCCTGTCAGACTCCCCTCCGGGGCAGGAATGGAGCTGCAGCACGGGGAAATCCAGGAGGAAGCAACCCCTGTCAAGACTATATGAGAATGAATCAAAAAGGGCTAATATCACATCTTGATACGAGTTAGAATAAAGAGGAATACTTGGAGTATGTGTGCATGTGTGTGTGTGCATGTGCGTGTGTTTCATGCCACAGATCCCTGAACGGGTGAAGGTGATGGTGGGTGATCAGTTGTACTGAGTAGTGTCAGCAGGGAGAAGGAAACGCTGGATGTGACACGAGGCCAGCCAGGCTGACAGATGAGTCACACCCACACACACACTAACAAACACACACAACCAGACACACACAAACACACACACAAACACACTGGCAGACACAAATACACAGAGGACCATTTATTAAAGACTGCCATGGCACAATAGGGTGGGCCAGGAAGCCAAAACACAGGACCTGGTGTGCACTTGTGTGTGTGCATGCACGTGCGTGTGTGAATGTTTGTGTGTGTGAGAGTGTTCGTGCACACATGTGAAGAGAGCCTCACAGCAGTGTTGGTATCTCACCCTGAGAACAAAGATCCCTCTGTAGCGGCGCTGTGAACCCCTACTTCTGCCTGTGCACATGTACCTAAGGGATTTGTTTTATATTGTGTGTTTCCATAAATATTATCATTTCTATAACGTCTGGTCTAATTAAAAAACACCCATTGTTCAACATCAGTTTAACAATAATTTGGCTTTTATTGTCATGGCTTTGACTGTCCTCCCTCTCAGATATAAGAATGCTGTCTTACAAAAACCTGAGGATGCTGGAAAGTCTTTCATTTGACCTCCTCCACAACCTCCACCTCAAAGTTTGGACTTTGTCAGTGCTTTTTTTTTTTGTTGTTGTTGCAAAGTTCGCACATGACATTTAGGCAAATACTAAATTAAAGACACAGTGAATAAATTCCAAAAATATTAAATATTATTAATATGTTATTTCCAAAACCAACAACAGACAGATTCATATAGAACTGAAGTATTTGATGACCCACTAGAAGTTTGTGGTGTCGTATTTCTCTACAGAGACTCTGTACTTGGCCCATTTTTTTGGCCATGTTTGTGACATTTTTTGGATGTAATCTTTAGACAGAGTAAACAGAAGCTATTTAATGACAGCATGTAGGTGTGAGACCTAAAGCCGTAATGAAATTGTTTTTTTTTTATTTCTGTTCTTTGTGTAGATGTTTGTGCTACACATACATTCATGCTCCAAAACCAAAGCAGGGATTTTCACATAAAATCCACCGCTACATGTTCCCACAGAGCTGTATGGAGGTGGGAGGTGAAGTGCATGTGTTAAGTTTAGAGGGTAACAGATCTGAATGAGCAAATTACATTTTATTTCTAGGATTTATGTACTATACTTAAAAAAAAACTAACTGCACTGGAAATGCAACATATTTACATAAGCAACAGTGCTGCGATCATCGAGGTATGTAAATAATTGTAGTGATGTTGGAAAATCCCCCAATGAGATTTTTTTTTTCTTTATTGGGCTTGAGTGAATATAATTTTAGATTTGTGTAAACCCAGGCCAAGTATTTTTCCTGGTACCTGTGAAAAGAAAAAAAATTCTAACCGTAAAAAAAAATAATAATAAAATCACAACAAGCACAACTCAGTCATATCTAAGAAGCTTGGATGATATGGAAACCGGAAAGAAAAAAAATGTTACCACTATTTCTTGGATGCTAAAAAAAAGCTTTGAGGAAACTAAGTAACAAGGCATTTCAGACTTTATTTTCTCCCATCTTTTCTGCAAGCAAGTCTGAAGATGTGCAACAATATGGATTCTTGGCATTTTTGGTTTCATCTCCACACTCCTCAACTGACCTGAGGACAGGTCAGGACTGTGTGCAGACCAGTCCAGTACTCATACTCTGCCTTGGTCTCGTAAGGTGTGCAGAATGTGGGTTTGTACTGTGTTGTTGAAAAATGCATTTACGTATGTGGAAAACCTGTTGTCCTGAAGGCAGCATATGGTGCTATAAAATCTCAGCGTACTTTTCTGCATTAAATTTACCATCACGGAAGTGGAAATGAGAAGACAATTATGCATGCCCATACCATCACAGAACCTGATGTTTGAACTTGTTGGTGATAACAGTCTGGACTGTGTTTTTCATGTTTAGTTCAGAGCCCAAGTGTCTGTTTCTTTCATGAAAAGATCTGGCATACCGATTCATCTGAGCACAATGCACGTTCCCAATCTTTGATGATTTTTTTTCCAGATGTCTCTGAGCCGAGAGGTGATGATGCTGTCTGCTTTTTTGAGTCACACACTGTATTGTAGTGCTTGAGGAAGATCTCCAAAGCAGTCCCTTTTCACGTGTAGTTGTATCAGCTACTGATGAAGGAAAGTTCTTGGAGCTCTTTGAGGGACTGGAGATGACTGATGTCAAACTTTAGGCATTTTAAGACTGTACTCTATTTTAGGCCTGATTTGCCAGTTGCAGAGCTCGCTGACTTGGCGTTGGCAGGTGGTTAGTGATTGGGAGTCGGGACTTGATCATTATGTGTGACTAACTCAAAGACTCATCCAAAAGACTATTGTCGATGACGAGCAGATATTAAACAAGCCAAATATTTGGAGATGTCAGGGGAATCCCTATTCAAGCTGTAGCCAATGAAAGAGCAAGGCATCGGCTGAGGTCACCATGACAAAGGGAATTCCAGACAGGAAATCTCACGAGCACACAAGAGGCAGATGCACACAATGCTCGGTACCACAATACAGCAGGAATCCACTACTTCACTATAGTTTTTTTTTTTAACTTATCTTCAACTCTGTGTAACAGACCATTTCCTCTGCTAACCCATTCCTTTACACTGCATTTATCGTTTAATTCTTCCTCTCAACCATTTTTAAATAATCAGCTTTTATTTCATAGTTTTCTTACTACAAAAAAAAAAAAACTCATCTTTTGTTAACAAAATACAGTTTTAGAGACCAGTCGGGTGACTGAGTCACTGTCAGATTGTGACCTTCATCAGTGATCGGTTACATAATGTGTACCTGATCATAACTATTAATGCCATATATTCCCAACAGACCAGCATTTTTTTTTAAAAAGATTTTGTGACCTTTATTGAAAGTTGCTTGACAGGAAATTGAGGCAGAAAGAGGGGAAGGATACACAGCAAAAGGCCAGAAAGGACGATGGTTTCTGAACATAGCGTAACAGCTCAACCAATGTCACCATACAACACTCCTCAGTCCAGCACTCTTATAGACTCATAGTCTGAAACTAACCTTTAAACACTAAAATTTCTCCAGATTCTTTAAATTATTTGTAGGCATTATGTACTATAGAGCCATGCAGATCCCTGCTAATATTTATTAGATCTCTCATCTCTTTTGCTAAACGGAAATCCTCTGTGATCCAGTTTTGAAACATCATACTACAAACTGCACTTCCAGTGTAGAATAGTGTACAGTATGTACTTCATGTCAGTCCAGCAACCATTGTTAGTATAAAGCATGCCGTCATAAAACAATGATGCTACAGCACAAGATGCTCATGTGACCACTCCAACTGATGTCTGCTGTGGCGGTGCACTGCAATAAGAAATACAGTATGCAAGGTAGATAGTCAGTTGCACGCTAGAATTTTTACAGGAAGCAAAACAGCATTGAATACATCACCCAGGTACTTCTCAAATACTATGAACTGCAACTGTTTTTATACTCCATGCCATGTATTTCATTTCTGCATGCATACAAGTCAGTATGCATTAGTAGTAGTATTAGTAGTAGTACGCAGTTTCAAAAATCGCCTAAACTTTTCAAGAATACTGCTTCAAATTATCGTTGCAAAGAGCTGTTGACATCCCCTGATAGCATTGTTTTTTTTTTCTTTCAACTCCTTTCCGACACTAAAATGTCTCCTTAATAAAATTTTAAGTCAGCAGTACAGGCCTCAAATGCAAAAACTGATGAATATCAACACCTGATATGAAGTTAACAAGAAAAAACATGACATTTTTGTAGGTTTGTAATGTCTGAAAAGAAATGAGAATTTTCAAAAAATGTACCCATCAATGCACTTTTTATTTATTTATTTGTTTTCATTTTTGTAGCTTTTTTCTATTTGATGTTCTACGATATATCAGTGTGATCGGTATGGTCATTTAGATTTTTTAAAAATCAGTTCATCATCCCACCCTTCTCATGGAGGACTCGTGATGGTATTATAAGTCGAGCACTGAAAACACGCTCCAGCCTGGCATGTCACTGTTTTATATCCCCAGACATACTTCTCTTGCCGCCTCTGTTATTTGCCATGTGTTGCTTATGTTGTGACTGTCTGCAAGCACAATCATCTATTTGTATATTCTCTGTGCGCATATTTGTCAATCTGACAATTCACAACGCGGCAGTCTTTCACCATGTATTGTGTGTATTTGCAAGCATATATATAGTCTCATTTATCAAGACGCACTCTGAATTGGCTGCTATTTTATCTATTAGTGTGCATCTTTTAAAGCTGCACTGTCCTGAGTTCACACTGGCAATATATATTTTAGCAAACCAGCCTCTTCTGTTTTTGAGTCTTTTTTTTTTTTTTTTCCATCTGTGCTGCAGATAAAGTGATCTAAGTTGTCTGGATAAAACCCTGGCTTCTTTAAAACCTGTCTGACAGTCTGATGACTCATTCCTCGCTTTGTCTGACATTGTCCTTGTGTTGTTGCCATGCTCCCATATCTCGCCAATTACTTTCGTGTCATCAATGTTGCCATAGAAATAGAAGACGAAACCAATATAAAAAAAAAAAAACTTAAAGTGCAACAATTCGGCAGTAAAATTGTTTATTTGATAAACAGCGTTACTCCTGAGAACACCCATTTTGTGCAGGCACACTGGTGTGCACACCTGGATGTGGACGTGCGAGTGCAAGTGAGATCTTTGATCGTTCCGTTCTGTCACACTCCCATTTCATTAGCTCCCCGGGACTCTGCTGTGAGGTTTAATTTCATTGTGGGAATAAGGAACAGAATGGGACAGGGTGCGATCGGACACGTTAATTATAGCCTGACTCGCAGGTCAATTCTGGGGGTCTCCCAGCGCTCCACAAGAAGAAAAGATTTGAATGATGGAATAAAAAAAAAATTGAAGGATTTTCATTATACCTCTGTCTAATACATAATTTAGTCCCAGTTAAGTCCACAAGTGCTGGCCGAATGTACACACTCATTTGAACACACACACACACACACACACACACACACACTAACTTCCTCTCCACCCCCACAGTGTCAACCTTTTTAACCAGGTTAGGATGTTACCATGGGAACCAAACATAACACACACCGAACCACGCTTTCTGTCTCTTTCAACCTCCCCTCTCCGTCTTTTTATTCGTCTTTGTCTCTCAAGTTTGGCGTCGCAGTCTCACCCTTTCAAAACAAGAGCCTGATCGTACGCCAAGTTGTTTACCACCGTCCAAATGTGACGTTTCGGCCGTTTGACAGAGTGACTGAGAGAAAGTGACCCTAATCGCAGCGTCCTCCTCTGGCACAATTATCTTCTCGCTCTGACATCCATCCCTCCCTCCCTCCTTCCCTCTATCTCTCCGTCTCTTCTGCATCGCTCCCTCGCTCCTTTTGCGGTCGAACATAATTTGAGTGCAATTAACTTCCTCTAAAAGCCCAGGCTGCTTGAAACACTGTGAATTAGAGGAGAGACAGACGCGGGGAGATCGTGAAGAGGTGGGGGAGACAGACGGGAGGTGGCAGGGACGAAGGCAATGAAAGAAAGGAGAAGAGGGGAGCGAGTGGAGCCAGAATGAAAGTCAATGTCATCGGTGTTGGGAGGAGAGAGGTGTGTTTGACCTCACTAGCCCAGACAGTAAAACACTTCAGTTGCACTGTTGCTGGCACTGAGCTGTCATTGTACTGTACTTTGTAAAGAAGAAGGGGTTCCTCCAGCTGCCGTGCTGCACCTGTTGTTTTCTTTTTCTACTTCATTAGGGATCTGCAAACTGTGGAAATGGTTGATTTTAACAGACATATCCGAGTAATGATCACGATACCTGGTTATCAGCTAATACGCAAACCAACAAGAGACATAAAATTGCACAGCAGTCAAAATGGTAAGGTTTATTTTATCTGGAAAATGATCTAGCAGGACGTTGTTGAAGAGTTTACTGTGTCATGTCTGTCTTTGTTTACATGCTGGTCACATGTCCATGTGTTTGAGTTATCGTTTTACATAGAAAATAAAAAAATACTGTTCGATATGTAATCATGTGTGCTTTTATTTATGAATTAGCAGAACTACAGTTTAACTAAAGATGGCTCAGTTTCTATAGGAAATAAAATAAAATCACAGATTGTAATGAGAAGTCTAAAAGTGATTCAAAAGTCAGTCTGCTGAAACTCTGATCCACTGTGATGACATAAATTTAGGGGTTGATTTTAGTGTCCTTTTACATTTGTGTTGTTTTAATGTTTCTCCATCATGGACACACGTGATCTCTGCATTTACGTCCATATCAGCTACAAGCCCGGCGAGATTACTGTGATGTCACACAGAAACACTTTTCCTGATATTTATTAAAGTGATTTTGGTACCAAATTTGATGAGTTTTGTTTCCTCAAATCAACCAAGCAGTGACTGAGATTCAATCTAAAAAATAACAATGATAATTAAGACAAAAGAGGACTCACGGGAGTAGATTTGTTTTTATTTTTGTCTCAGGAGAAGTCGAAGTCGAGGATGAAACGGATGTTTTGAACAAAACTAATCTCACTCCGGCGTTTAAAGCTGCCGTCCTCCACTGAGGCGATTTCACTTATATCACATCTGGACTTGTTTTGCACCTCATAATCCATATACGTATTTATGTTTACACTTATAATGTTTGCTTTCAGGTAATCTGGCTACTAACCATATTCCAATTAATTAATACACATTTTGAAGTATCTCATTTGATAAATATGATGAAATGCGAAGATTCCTCAGACGCTTTTACACTCCCTTTGACGTATTTATCGGCTTTTTGTCAGGAAGATTTTATCTGCATAATTAGAGATAGAAACTTTTTTAAAAGCCTTAATGTGTTGAAAGTTCAACTCTCATCACTAACCACATAAACGATCAAGTTTTAGGCTTTTACAGGTAAAAATATGTCTTAAACTACCTGACATGAAGGAATAATCTGAATGTGCCCAAACAGGAAAAAAGAAAATCCTGAAAAGATCTCAGTATTTTACCTTGGTTCTTCTGTTTTACATTAAAAAGCTAAAAGAAACTTGCCACATATTCTTTTTTTAAGCTTTCTTCTTGATGTGGGAGCACAGCTGCCATAAGCTTGCTTGATCAATTGTAATTCTGCTCTTTAGCAGTCCTCAACAGCATCTTGACAGCACCGTGTCAGTGGTGATTTTTCAACCTCTACACCACACTTGAGATGGATTATTTTTCTCCTCCCTTTCTTTAAAAACAATCGCAATTGTCCCGGATGCTACTAAAGGCAGGATCCGGTGACGGTACTTGTGTAAAATGGTACAGAGTGATGAATACTGATGTAGATCGTGGTTCACTTCAATGATCCAAATCTTTGTCAGAAACGTTGTAGTAAGACAGTTTGCATGACGGAGGTGGTTGTTTGGGTTCAACTTTGAACAAACAAACAGAATTTGGAGGAGAGCGCCGCTCAAGCTCAGCAGCCGGTGGGTCGTCTCATTTCCGGATGCTGACAGTCAGGGTTGGCTCTTTAGGGATGCTGATGCTGTTCCCTGATCTCAGTAATCAGGGCGCTCGGTACAACCTTTTCACAAGTGGTTGCTATCTGTGGAATAGTTCTGGTTAAAATAAATCTGACTTATCTTTTAAACAGAACATTATGAAGGCAGAGAGATGGAGGAAAGAAAGTGTCCCCCAAAGCAAAATTTATTCAATATAGAGGTATTGAAATATAAATGATTTCAAATAGTCCTTGAATGTGCTGTGGAAAATAAGTGCACACACAGACACACACACACACACACACACACACACATGCACCAAACGGGAATGTGAATCAAGGGTCATTTTCCTTCTCCTGCCTTCAGCCTTTCCTTTCCGTTCACCCTCTTCCTTCCATCTGCCTCTCCTTCGTCTTTCTCACTCTCCCCCTCTCTCAGTCTCTCTTTCTGTCTCTCTTTCTCTCTGTGAAGGTCATGCAATTGATTTTCCTCTGTCTATTCATTTTTCAAGACTGGCTTTGAAACGTGGGAAGCAGACAAAAGCCACTCTGGCCCCTCCCCTCCGCTCCATCCCTCCCTTCTCCTCCACCTTCCTTCCCTCCGCGCTGGCCCTCGTCCATCCAAAAAAACCCTCGGACAAGAGGGAATGTGGAGGAATGCAACACCCCCCTCCGTCCCCTTCCCCTCCTCTTCCTTTCAGCCACATCTCGGACCGCTCTCCACTAACGGAATTAAAGTCATGCATCACACTTAAAACCCTGCCGATGCATTGTGGGTAGACATGTTCAAACTGATGTCCAAATTAGCAATGCGTTTTCCGCGTCGCCCCGCGGAGGCCGTGTGACCTGCGTGAATAACTCTTCAAGCATTAAAAAGGATACTTAAGATATCAGATCCCGACAAAAGGCTTCTGTGGACAAAATGTGAAGTTGAGCTGTGATGTTGTCCACAGCTGCTGATCTTGAGTGTGTCTGTTAAGTGCCTCGCAGTCATCCCCTCCACGCAGACGCTGACATATATTTACTTCTACTGCTGGCGTTCGTACGAGAAGTGCCTCTCATATTTGCCTTCCTGCTGCACTAGTTTATACACAGGGAGACACAACTGGGTGCACACCTGCATCGCAAAGCGACTGGTGTTTTCATCCAAGGCCAACGAAAACCTGGAAGAGCGAGGAAGAGCGATTCCCTACGAGTATAGCGCAGCCAAGGCTGCAGATGAAGTTCACCGCGATTGGACGTCGCTTAGACATTCAGATTGGGCCGTGCAGTGTGGTATCGATGTACTCGCCATTAACAATAATGCATAAAGCAGATTAAGAGGTTTATTCATGCAGGGATCCTACATGTTCACATGGGTTTTAATCCTATGCATACAAGCCAAAGAGCCCACTTTGAATCGCTCTCGAAGGTGATGATGTGTGTAGATCAAACCCTGATTGGATGCAAGTTAATTTGGGGGGGATGGGGTAGACAACAACTGATAGGCTGATTTATGATTGCTTTGTGCCTGATGCTGCGAGATGTGTTGGGCACATGATTCAAATTGTTTGTGACATGACTGCAAATTGTTGCGAAGCCGCCTGAAGAGGAGAGTGAACGCCGGTTTGGAAGTGTTGGACAGGTGATTCCTGAGCCACATCCCCTGTTAAATGATGGTTTTTGCAATCGAACACGGATGGATTACTTCATTTAGAGGTCGCTCAGACGAGAGGCGAAAAAGTCCAGTTACCGTCTGGAAGCAGTTAGAACTTTGTCTCTCGGCAAGATTAAGCTAAAACAAACAGCTTTATGAGCTTATTGTGGTGCCTTTTCTTTATTTTTTGTTTGTCTGTCAACAAGATTAAACAAATATTTACCAGCATGGATCGGCTAGAAACGTGGTGGAGACACGAAGAAAGTCATGGTGCTGATTCAGATCGCTTCCTCCGAAGCAGAGCCGCATACGACATGTTCTCCAAGTATTTGTTAAGGTTGTACCACACTTTTCCTTTTCCTTTTTGAAATGTTTCTGATTTTATTTTGTGTAAGTTTAAACCACTCACAAGAACCAGAGCCTTGTGTGCTTCAAGCTTTCAAATATCCTGGACTGTACGTTAGCGTCAGAGAGTCCCTTTCTGGTAAATTTCACATCTTTAGCTTCACATTCAGGCTTCATGTATAAAACAAAAAAACTTGACCTTCAGTGTCAGCAAGGGATGATGAATAGGTCTCCACTCAACTAAACTGATGTTGAGGTGAAGAATTAAAAAATGTGGAGTGCACTTTTATAGATCTATCTCTGATAGCAGCTCTGGTGCAGCTACGACTCTTAAAACCATCATATGTCACCAGAAATATGTGGCACTCACGCAGGCGTACATACGTAGGATTTAAACACGACTGTCTTTTTGCTCACATTTCTTCAAATTGGTTTAGATCGACCATCTACACACAGACACACATACGCATTTTAAATTGTACTGAAGCTGCATTGTTTCCTCCCAGTAATGGTAGCAATTAGACAGGCTGTATAATTATACTGTCCCTGTTATAGTTAATTTCTGTAATTACAGATTGCACCAATAGTTTCCTCCCTCTTTGTGTGTCATCTGTCTCCCTCCGTGAGACACACACAACGAGTATATTACATTCATACTCATACTTGCCTATAAAAAATGTCTGCATGGACATATACGTCTGCTGTTTTTTTTTTTTTGTTTTTTTTTTTAAAGGGCTTGCAACTACTATTAAAAGAGTGGGTAAATGCCCTGGTTCGGATCCAGTTTGGGCTGGTGTCTCAGCGGGTGGGAGTGCATTAGCAGATGGATTCACATGGATGACGGCGCTTTGTGTCCTTTAGCCACTCAGTCTCCAAAAAAAAAACAAAAAAAACAAAACAAAAACACAACACAGTTGCATTTGCCCACATGTGGAAAAGATAGAGTCACTGTAACGGCTCAAAAATTGTGAAATGGTAGTATTTTACTGTGCCTGTTGTTATGTTCAGTGTAATTTTAAGTTATGTCAGGCCATCCCTTTTTGGCCAAAACATGATGGGCTTTTTTTTCAATTTCTAACCCTAACCAGCATTTTTATGGCTAACGTTAAACAACCACGACTGACAGTAAAAGTGAAAAGTGCAAAGTTCTTCAAAAACAAACCTTTTTTGATCATGTTATGATTCTTCAGTGTTACTTTTGCTATTGTTTAAGGCAAAATGTATGAATACCAGTGTTATAAGGTGAAACACCAGTACTGTATACAACATTTTTGGCAGACATAAAATAAATTAACTCTACAATTTAACATGAAAACAGCAACACCTTGAGCTGCAGACTGACATTTCTCATTCTGGACTGAGACCAGATTGCATTTTGGCAACAAAAGAGTACATTTATCCCTGCTGTGCTGTCTTCCTACAAGCTTTAATTTAAGAAGCATAAATAGAAACTGAAACATGTTTGCTTTAATCGTGCAAATGTTTACAATGCTGTTGTTAAAGCTAACGTCTTTTGGCAGATAAATCAATTTGGCATTCTCATCAAAAATCCTTTTAAAAAGTCTTAATAGTTTACAAATAGTTTTAAAAAATGTTCTCACGAAGACTGAAGCTATGATTTCTACACCTGAAGAGAATTTTGACCATGATGTCAAAAGTTTTTTAATCTTTTCTTTGCTTCTCATATCCTATGGACCCACCTATTAAACCCCGCTTTGAAGGGTTCAATACCGCTTACACGCCATGCCAGAAAATAAAAACCTGATGAGAAAGTTAAAGCTTGATTCCTTTCACTGGGTAACATTCATCCAACTCTGCATCAGCTCGTCTGCGAACTACACGGGACGTTACAATCAAACACACACAATCAGTAAGGTTTCTTACCGATTGTTTAAGGTAAGGTTTCTTGTTTAACAGTTTACGGCTACGGGGATATTGTGTTATAAAAGAAAACCAGGCATCAAATGCAATAAAGGTGTACTTTCAGATATATCTAACTGCACCGTCCCCTACCCCCCCTTCGCTCACCTTTGTTGCAGTTGCTGTCGCCCTCCAGCAGAGGGCTCCACGGCGGGTCCCCCTGGCTGGCAAAGGTGCGCATGTGCAAGTAGCTGATGGTCAGCCGGATGACTGAAGCTTTGTCCAACTGGCTCGTGATGGCCCCAGGCAGTGGCAGCATTTTGGCGAGCTCGAAGAACTCGAAATTCTCCTTCCCTCGCCGAGAACGAGCCGCATTGCGAGATTTCTCTTTACGCAGGTTCTGGAGACTGAGAGATGGACATGAAAGCGTGAATTAAGAGCGTACCAACATGACAGCACAAAGACAGAAAAGAGCAGCATAGCAGCGAATATAGTCTGAACATGCACCATGTAAAAATGGAAGAAACTGGCATGGGAATCACTTAATGACCATTTACTGACAACCTGTTGATTGATTCATGGTCTGTGTAAATGACCTCCACATCAATCCAGAAAGTCATTTCATAAATACATGTAATGGTAATGGCCCCTGCAGCTGGAGTGAAACAATCTCCACTCGGAGTCATTTCTTGCAGATTGGTCTGATAATGACAGACAAACTCCCTCCTTTTATCCAGTAGAGCAGAGTCCTAATAATACTATTTGCCCCAAAATCCATATGTGAACACATGCACACAATCTCTCGCCACCTAGCTCCCTCATTCCCTCCCTCCCTGCCTCCCTCATCTGGTCCCGGGCTACTGAGCTGAAGCCGTGATTGAGGGATCAATAGTGGAGGGAGGGGCAGAGTGACAGAGCGCGGCCGGGGCTCAGGTAGCCTGTCTCTGTGATTGGGTATTGACTCTCCTCAATGGGGCCTGAGTGGTGGAATTATGTTGTCACAGCCACTTCACAATCTGTGTCAGTGCCGCGCTGCTATAAAGTGTGTGTGTGTGTGTATGTGTGTATACCGCTCTCCCTCGTGTCCGTGTTGTTTTCATCTTAAGAAAGACCGCCAGTGGTGTGTCTGCGTCTGTGCGTGTAATACACGTGTAATAGCAGAGCACAGAAAGGAGCTGCACATAGTGTGCGCACATATGTTATATCTTAATCAGCTGACACAGCTGTTGCATTTCTCCCTGTTAGTCTCTAATAAGCAAAATCAGTGTGTCTCGCTGCGAGAGAAAGAGAGTGTGTGTGTGTGTGTGTGTGTGTGTGTGTGGACTCGCAGAGAGATGTTACAGAGGCTGCCAGTCTCTGTAAAATCTCATTATTATACTGCCTCGACCCCAGCCACCGAGAACAATCAATACACACACATTGATTCTGCTTAGTTTTTATATCCGCCTGTAAATGACTGCCCATTAATAATTCCAGCCAAATTTACTTAATCTCCTTTAAGGGGAGGGGATTCGCAGTTCTGACAGGATCGGCAGGTACGCAACAATACAGGTGAAATGTAGCGGCGAGGAGAACAGATGTGCGTTGTGTTCTGTTTCATTGATAGGAAACTCTTCATCAGGCTGTCAGTGTGTGTGCCGCCGCGTCAGTGTGGATTTCACCTTGCGGAGATTAATTCATGGGCATGCACACAGGCTTACAGTATCCACCTGTGTGTCTGAGTCTGTGTGTGTGTGTGTGTGAGTGTGTGTGTGATATCTCACCAGGGTAAGGTGGGAGGCTTGGCAAGTAGACCTTGTAGGAAATCCCACTCCACGCTCACACACTTCCCCTCGCTGACAAACGGCATGGTTGCCATCCTTCTCCCAATCGCGTGCCAACGCCGCTGTTAACGAAGGCTGTGATTGGCTCGGGACGTGACAGACTCAGATCTGGAGATCCTGCAGAGGAAGTGGGGAATAAATAAACAAATAAATGAATGAAGCGATGCTGGTTCGGTCGTCAGTGACAGCTACGAAACCATCGCGAGGAAGGAACGGCTTATGTGTAGTTTTTTTTAGATCTGAAGGAGACTAAACACATAATATTTGTTTCCATCAGTGTTTTTTTTTTTTTCCTCACTGAAGAGGACATTTTGTAGTTTCCATTTACTTGCATTCAGTTGGACTGAATTGGTTTTCTTCCTGGATCCATGTGGAAAAAAATAAAGATAAACGTGTGCCCAAGTCTGTACGCGTGTGCCCTTTCAACTGGCAAATAAGATTACATTCGGAGGCTGACAGTGTGTCTGCTCTAAATATTTAGTAAGGTTTAGGCAAAGTCACGTATCATTGTGAAAGAAAACCGCGCACTTCATCATCAAGTGTCACTCAGAGAAGAGGAGAGGAGAAGAGAAGCTGGGCTCTGTGGTTTCCTAGCAAAGCTTTAGGAAGGAAGGAAGGAAGGAAGGAAGGAAGGAAAGAAGGAAGGAAGGAAGGAAGGAAGGAAGAAAGAAAGAAAGAAACAAAGAAAGAAACAAAGAAACAAAGAAAGAAAAGAAAAAGAAAGAAAGAAAGAAAGAAAGAAAGAAAGAAAGAAAGAAAGAAAGAAAGAAAGAAAGAAAGAAAGAA
>JAOWBL010000005.1:8974463-8993400 GCA_028564865.1 Zenarchopterus dispar | reverse complement strand
AAGAAAGAAAGAAAGAAAGAAAGAAAGAAAGAAAGAAAGAAAGAAAGAAAGAAAGAAAGAAAGAAAGAAAGAAAGTTAAGTGGGAGCAATTAGACTCTGTATGCAGCTGTCCACATTAAGGTCAGGGGCTGTTCCCGAGCTAATACACACAAAAAAACAACAACTTTGAAGTCGATGGCATAGCGACTCGCCTCTGAGCCCCAACGCAAGATGGTCAAAGCGGGTCCCGCCCATCAAAACGCATCACAGTATTGAGCTCACTGTTCAGCCTGCAGCCGGCCTTCCTCTGGTTTCTCGTCCCACCACCTGCCTCCCAACATCCCACACGCTGACTGAGGGACGTTCCCCGGCAACAGCTTAGCAACACGTCGCCCAGCCTCACGATGAACAACGGGCCGTAACGTCGGACAGAGGAAGGAGCTTCAAACTGTAACAAAGTGCTTTTGGCATTAGATGCCTACAGAGGTGACAAACATGCAGCTGCCTACAACCAAACACACGTGAAATGAGGAAAAAACATATTTAGCGCTTGGTAACACGCGAGAATAAGGTGAAAGAAGAGCAGACTGAATAAAGCCCAAAGAAAGAGTTCAAATCATGGTGGACCAACATCAAACAGTGCAGGTCAGTTTTATTTTTCCTGCACATGTCCTGAGTGAGCCGAACACACACTCAAAAAAACAGCGGACCACTGATTGGACAGAACATCTTTTCTGTCCTATAAGGACGACTCTTTCTTGTAAATCCATGACAGCTACGTCAGAGGAGTGACAAACTTTTCTCAGTCTGGTTGTGGATCACAGACGATCAGTATGATAATTGCGATGGTGCTACCTGTACCGGAAACAAAATGCCTACTACCCGTACCGAGCCGGGCCGAGCCGTACCATGTAATGGAAAAATGCCATTACATTATACTGTAGTCGCCCTCCCAAGACTTTCTCCCGAGCACAGTTGTCTATTTAATAGTTCAGATTCTGCTGCCAAGACCTGGCTTTGCCCTCTATTTTTGCCTCTTTGATAGCTTTCTTTTTCTTTTTCTTTTTTTGTCCACCATTGTTTGTCAGTTTCTGTCTCTCCATCCGTGTTTTGCATCTCACGATGCAATTTCATACATGTCTCATTTTTGTGACCCAGTGCTCCAAACAGTCTCATTTGGAACTTTAAATCATTCATTAATCCTCACGGAAACATAAGTTATAATTAAAACATATGTAGTATTTAATGGATTATGTCCTTATTTATGCAAAAATGATAAATTGCTGGATAGCGTGCATGACCCTGTGACACAGAAAGCTTGGCTCAGAGGTGAAATTCCACTTTCTCCTATAGATGATAGCTAAATTTGCATATCCAAATCATTAAGTAAGCATATTGATTATGTCTTTTTGTGAGCCCTGGTCACCATAGGCTTTAATGCAGTTGCATTAGTTTCCATGTACTCAAGTAACACTCATGTTTGAAGCTAAAAAAAAAAAAGTCTGATCTCTAAAAGTAGCCCCTTCATCCTTAAAAGAGGATTCTCACTTGTGACCGGACCTTCCAGCTCTCCTCCATCAGAAGTTGCCAATATTCTCCGTCGTCCTCAAGCAGAGCCCAGCTCCTCACCAGTTTGCCTCCCCTCTGTGCTGTGTTGACATTTAAAGGGCTGGTGTGGCCCCAAGCACCTCAGTGTCATGCCCTTGGGCCTGAGATGCCCTCTCCCTCTGTCCGCCCCTCTCCGTTTCTTCAGGCCGGCTGGGTCAGCACAATCGTGTCAGCGCAGCTTTGCCAGGGCAGAAGAAAATGGATTATGTCTTGAGTTTGAGCATGGCTATGCTGACCTTGGCTAAGAGGGGTCACGAAAAGCTGGGCAAGTTTGGCAGATATCATTTCACAAGTCTTGGCTTAAACAGCTCACATTAAATGCATGCAAGAGAACTCTTTGGACTGATTTCAAAGGCAGAGAAGTCAATAATGAGTTCACCAAAGAGAGACGAGGATACCGGGTCATCTTTCATAGTTTCACTCTGTCTTCAGGCACCAACAGTGCAGAAAAAATGTGGGCTGCACATTTGTAATGTGGTCCTAGGTCACTGATGGAAAGGTTGGCCTCTGTAGCAACCGATGAAGGGGATATAAACAGTTGTATGAATATTGAAATCCCAAACATCCATAAAGTGGATATTTACAGAGCTAAGAGAGCAGCCCTGATTAAAAACTAAAGGCAGAATCATTTGAGAAGCACGAATGGGATTTAACTGAGAAAATTCACCGTGGAGAAGTGTACCGGATATGTTATTCCCTCTGCGTGGCCTGACAGGGTTGTAAAATGTAAACTAAGACACCTGCAGTGCTTTAGGAGGAAGTGGGGACACCCACACAGAAACATGCACGACGTCAACTCCACTCTGGAAAGAGCCAGCAGAGTCGAAACCAGAACCTTCTCGTTATGTGGCGACAGCAACAAACCATTCATACTGTCCCACAGGTGACAAAGCTACCTAGAGTTAAAAGACAACAAATACTTAACATTGACGATAAAAAATTTAATATCATGACAGAAAAAAAAAATATGAGTGTGACTCACTCATCAAACTCTGATGGCAGATTGTGATTTTTTTTTTTTTTAATTTGTCACAACTTTCTCTTTTTTTTCGGTTAGGTATGAAAACAGAAAATATCAGATATAGAAGTAAAGTTTTACAGAATTTCTGTAAAAATCTTACAAAAGGAGTCTTTATCTGTCTCAGGGGGCAAAAATGTTTACAATGAGATGACTGGAGGGGTGGTGGGTTGAGTCTGTCGGACTGTCATCAAGGAAACTCACGTTCATAACGCTTTATTTCCTTTTTGACTTTACATTTACTGTTTGGTTAGGTTTAGGCACCTAAATCTCCGATTTTGCTGGGGCGATAAACATGTTCCCTTGTTTCTCCTCGATCTCACAAGGTCAGAACTCCAGCATCGTCTGCCAAAGTCACAAAATGAAGTGGGTGCCAAAGGAAATGGCATCCTAAATATATTATTATTAAAGTTTTGCTGGACGTTGTGAAAAAAAATTACTTTTTTTTTTCTTTCCTTCATCGATCCATCATTTTTGCTTCTGCTGATTCGGTCCCAGTTGTCACTGGGTGCATGGCAAGTACAACAAGTCGCCAGTCCATCACTTTTGTTTTTTATGTTTTAGCTAAGATAAAATTATTTACACTAGTGGCTTTTTTCCCCCTAACCCCCCACCCCCGAACTAACTCTATAACTGAATGCCTGCTGAGAACATCCGAAATTGATTTCAAACCTCTTTGCTACGCAGGCGATGGGCATGTAAGTAAATTAACATCAACTACAGCATGATAGAGTAGTTAATTTAAATCTATTTAATTTTTTTTCTTGCCTTAAGCTCAACCTCTTTCCAGAGCATTCGCATCCACGGGGTGTTTTTACTCGAGGCTTGGGCTTCATTCAACAACAGGAAGCCCACATATTTCATTCTCGAGCTACCAGCCCACACCACTGACAGTCCTCCTCTTGGAGAATCTGGTAAGGAGAAGACAGGGTCGAGCAGAGGGTGGCCCACCTCTGTCTAACAACTTCACCTTTGTCACCTTCCCTGCCTCACCTGGATAAATGCGCTACATGCCAAATTAGGCTGTGTACGGCAGGACGGAGGGATCAAAAGGAGACGCGGACAGGAAACAATTTTCAGTCCCTGACCCACACACACACACGGCCCGTCTCCATCCCATACCTGTATGTTTATCTCTTAATTGACCCTATCTGTGCTTATCTAATCTCTCCTCCCGTCTTTCTGTCTCAGACTATCTCTCCATCTCTCTTCAGCCTCTCCCTCTATCTGAGCAGATACAGGCTCGTAATGGACAGGAGCCTCCACAGATATTATTCAATCAGCCTCATAACCTTGTCGCAGGTTGGGCAGCCCATTAATGTACTCACCCAAATGGACCCCGCCACTTTGACTGCTAATGCAACGGCTAGCTAGCAGAACAACAGGCTGAATGTCAGAGGTGTCATCTAGGCGGATCGTGAAACCTCACTCTGCCCGCCGTGGCGCCGATGTGGAAGAGGGAAGGTGTGACTCCTGGGCGCTCTGGGAGTAAAAATGTACTGCGTTCACAGCTGTGGAGATCAACTTGTATCAAGTGTGACCGCAGGTGTTCAAAATGTGTTGCTGCTGTGCTACATATTCATTAGCGTTGTGCATGTGCGTGTGTATTACCGTGTGTGTTTGACACCCTTACCCTATAGAGCCGTGCTCTCTTGGCATGGTCTCAACAGCAACAGAGAGGAGGGCACTGCAGCAAGCGTTCGCAGCCGCTGTTTGCTGCTCGTTTGGCTCCAGCTCTGTTTATTTTCACCAGGGACGTTTAATTAGGGCCTCCAGCTGTCAGAGGTTCGTTAGTGCGCCCCTCCTCTCCCCGAGCCGCCCCTCCCCGAAGGGAGTCGGGGGGCATCAGGCAAATGAACACATTTAAGTCAAACAGCACGCCGACAGACAATAGCTCCACTGCCATGCCACCAGCTCCCCTAGGTAGAGACATGGTTGTTTTATGCCTCATCTCCACAAACCCTGGGGCCCAATACAGAGTCTGGCCAAGACTGTGAATGTGGAGGCACAGAAGCTCTCATGGCCCACTGGAGACCGCATGTAACACCGCAGCCATGCTAAGGTGAAGAGCAGGACCGAGCCTGTGCAGCGGGCGGTTTGCAGCAAGGGCAGGGACCGTCGCACTTGCGAAGACTTCCACAGGATAACGTGGAAAAAGGATGTGTAAAAGCTTGATTTAACATACTATTTATGTATACATATCTATATTAACTTTGAATTTACAAAGTGATAAAAAAACGGTGGCGAAAAGAGGGATTTATTGGAGGATTCTTGGGTATGCACATCATGACTGATGGGCTTCATAAACGCCAGCATAAAACCATAAACTAGGATTGTAAAGTCTCAAAAATGTAAAAATTGCAATTTGAGACGATCTCCCTCACTTCTGCCCACTGCAGACCCACTCTATGTGTCACAATGCTTTTATCTTTCATGACCAAGTGACCCTAGTCCTTCCACTTCTTCTTTGTTTTTTTTTTAAACAAAACAAAAAAAAACAAGGCCATAAAAAAACCAGGTATCTTAACATTCTACTCATTTCAGCCCGTCATTCCAGTTAAATTTCATGATAACACTTCTTACACAGCTTCACCTCCCGCTCTCCATCGCTTGCTCTTCTTTAATTATCTCAAACCAAAAGGTAAAACAGCGATGCAACATATTCCTGTGAATAATATTTTATCAAATAGAGAGCGTTCAATATCATGGAAGATGTTGAAAACATGGTTGGAAATAACGCGAACTGAATATTTGATGCGGCCAGTTTTCTATCGTGCCTTTCATGTTGTTGAGTAGTTGTAAATGAGCGTCTGGATCGTCCGGGGAGATGAAGTTTGGTATTCTGGTTAGAGGGCTGAAAACTACTTATCATGCATTACGGCCCTGGTTGGACCACAGGATTTGGAAGTCAAAAGACTTTTTAATGTACAATTTTTCAGCCGCTGATCAATCGACAGCTGCTGGACATGAAGATCTCTCTCCCTCCACTCCTGCTGCCGATATTCTACTCTTTCGGCATTCTGCTTCCGTGTCGACGCTCCGGCTGCGATTGACCTTGACGACTCTGGATCATTCCCAACTCAAGGTTCTCTACAACTCTCAAGGGCCTTGGCGTCCGCCACCCCTCCCGCACTCATACCCCTTTTGCCTCTCCCATCATCCACACCCCCACATCCTTCTTCCCTAACCCCCTCTTTGCTCCTCCATGGCCCTTGCCTGGGTCATTAATTATCTAATGGAATCAATACGCCATTAGATTGGACCGGTGTGACCCCGCCCGCCCCCAGGTATCTCTGCAGTGATGAGGAGGAAGAGGAGGTGTTCAGGAAGGGTGTAAAGGAATGATGATAACAGCCTGTAGTCACAGTGTGGACCGTCCCTAAACTGAAAGAATACAGAATAAAGAGATCAGCAATAAATAAATTATTAGGGAGGGATGGGGGGGTGAGGGGGGTGGATGGAGAGCGCGTGGGGGATAGAGGGAGCATAAGTAGAGGCGGAAGGAGGCAAATCTGACAGTAGAAGAGAGAGACAGAAGGAGGGAAGTGATGGACAGATGAGGACATGGAAGCAAAAAAGGAGAGAGAAAGAGATTTGCTAATGTTCACCCTTGGTAATCAATATCGTTCTCCTCCTCCTCTTTTATTACAGAGGGCTTTGGTGAGCATGCTTTGATGTCCACTCCTCACAGGCGTGGAGCCACGCAGAAGCCAATCCACGCCCGTCATAATTACCATCTACCTCGGCCTGAGTATGCACAAAAGAAACGCTCAACTGCACCTGCGCCGTGTTGAAGACGAGGCCGAAGCAATCAGACGGCAGAACGCTGCTTAGTTTACAGAAAACTATGTACATTTATTTATGAACCTATTCTCCACAGGCTGCATTGGAGGTTTTCTATATCGCTGATAGAAATTCCTCACTATATAATTAAGATAATGAAATGCTCCAGCAGTTTAATGACCTGAAGACGGATGCGGACTTTGTCTCACAAGGTGATGTTTCATTCGAGACAAAAAGGGTAAAAAAAAAAATCATTTTTTTCTGCTCCTGGTGAAACCGCATTTACATGAAAATCCAAACAGAATAGGTAAGTGTGTTTACTTTAGATAGCGCTTGTGCTACTTAGATGACAAAATATTACGTCTTCAATTGTTTTGAGCCTGTATGGAGTGTAACATAATACACCACAGGGTAAATGTCAACTCCAGCTCCAAAGCAAAGAGCTAAACGGTTAAATACTTCACCAGAGCTTCTAAAAGGTAATGTGTCTCAAAGTTAACAGGCAATAAAAAGAAACACATTAATGCTCAGTGCATCATGAAGTTTAACCATCCTTGACTTTTATAAAACCTATACTTCAAGATGGAAAGTCCAGATGAATAAAACAGCACACCTTTAAATAATAACCGCAGTTTATTTCAGGGTTAAATAACCCAAACTTGATGCAAGGCTTGGGGTGAAAAGTGAGGACAAAAGGAAGGCAAAGAATACTGATAACGTCCACACGCAGCATCCCTTCCTCCCCGTACTTTAATTTAACTGTAAATAAACACTGGAGGCAAAAAAGGAGACAGAAGCATCTCCCTCCGACCGCGGTGGAGCCAGCCAAGTGGATTCAGCCCTCCATCCGGGGCCGAAGATAGTAAATCCACTCCCGCAGGCAGCAGCACATCAGCAATGACCTCCAAATAACCACAGGCCAAAGAAAAGCGCATGGGGTCACGCGCTCTCTCTCCCTCGCTCAGGACTTGAAAGCACAGCAGCATGGAGAGGTCCACATGCTAATACGGACACATTAATGAGCGCGGTGCACGTGTCAGAGTTCACAGCGGTGTCAAACTCTCCAGAACGCTTGCACAAGTTGTGTAGGTGTTCAGGGGAAACCTGGGCTGCCTTATTCTGTACTTTCCTAAAGCTTGATGCTCCGTTTGAGCGTCTCTGCGTATACGATTAATATATGTGGCGTCTGGTTCCTGATGTGGCTGAAATTCGAGAATTAAAAAAAGTGACTGTGAGGAAGATTTGAGTTCAACAAACCGCCGCTGAGCTGATGTTAGGATTTAGAGGGAGCGTGACTGTGATGGCAGATGCCTATACATGAAGTGCACATCACTAAGTGACTAGATGTGTGTGTGTGTGTGTGCAAGCAAATGCTGGTGGATCCCTTCAGGCTGGTTGTGTGAATGACAGCGGGGGTTATGTAAGGAGCCACAGCGGGGCCGGAGTGGACAGTCCAACCGGAGATCAGGTCAGCAGAGTGTGACACTAAACACATCTCCCTGACACCGGGCTGACACTCTCTGTCACAGACCCACACACACTGTCTGTCAGCGCTTTCCACACACACACAGCAAAAGTAAGAAGTGTGTGAGCGGCTGTCTGTCAACACACCATACACTGACCACTTTAGTGTGTGTGTGTGTGTGTAAGTGGGCAACAGAGAGAGGCAAAAATATCAAGAGAGGAGGAGAGGGAAATGTGAGGTGTCTGTCTACCTGAAAACTTGTCAGCGAGTCACAAAAAGTGTCTGCTCGTGTCTGTAATAAGCTCCAGCGCTCCTGCTGAAACTAATGATTTTATCTACTCATGCGGACATTATTTATGCAAAGTATTTTTTTTAAAAAAAAGGGAGAAATCCAGCATCATCAGAAACACACACCTGCACTGATCTTTCACGGGCAGAAAAATAAGCGACGGAAACAGCCCAAACGAATTTCAGTCACATCCTCCTCCTGCCTTTATTTGTCTGCAGGTCAGCAACATTTTCCCTTCCACAAAGTAATCCACGTCCGGGTCTGTCGCACAGGCGCCCGCCGGCTCGAGCCGCGGCTCCTTAAAACCCAAAAGCCGAAGAAGAAAACTCACGTCTGGGTCTAATAAAAAAGGCTTAAAGGGAGGTCACAACCAAAACATGGCAGATCTGTAACGGATGGAGAGGCTCAGAGGCTCAGAAGGCCGGGATATAAACTGTATCACGCTCATGCAAAGACTCCGTTTCATGTTGGTGTACTTATACCATCTTTGCTGAGGCAACGCCAACCAAAAAGTGGAAACACTCACGCCACAAATTTTTAAAAGTGGAAAAAAAAAAAAAGGAACTATTTTGATAGTGACTCATTTCACTAGTGGCAACATTTTGACACCTCATCCTGCCATTTGGTGGGAATTTATCCGCAGCACCTGCAATCTCAGCAGCTGCGGATGCAAATGATGCCGTTGGTGGTGTGTGAAATAGAGCGCAATTTACAGCAAACACTGAATACAAACAGTCAAGACAAACATTTACATATAGACAGACGCACATGTAGAAACAGAAGTCTGACAACACGCATTGTCCTGACAGTCAGCTTCAAAGCACAAGCCTCCAACGAAATAACAGAAATACCGTGAGAAAGGGGAAAATAAAAAGAGAGAGAGAGGGGCGGACTGATGTCTCGATGTGATGGTTTGATGTTGTTATTTACTTTACAGCAGCAGTGAACACTGCATGTTTGTCACAGTCATTCCACCAATTTGGACCACCTGCTGCAAACACCCCGAAGGCGGCGAATGTCACCAAGCCAGTAAACTGTGACCAATTCTGCCTCTGCAGGTGGAGACGGGCAGGCACGCCGCTCACTCTCAGCCTCTGTATCTCAGAGCAAGCTCACACGCTCAAACGTGAAGCCGAGCAGGACGGGGCGCCCTCAGCACAGAACATAAGCATACGTAATTATGTGGATAATCCGAGCATGGGTTTGAACTGATGAAATGCACAAAGAACTTTGAGTCAAATCTGACGGCGTGCCTTTCAGGGACAGAAAAACAATCTGTCCGGGTTCCTGGGTAAATTCTGTGTACTGGTATTATTTCATATCTTTGGAGGCATGTAACTATTTACTTTCTGTACGTTTTTTTTCTAATCGAAGGTATGTTGAGAAATGCTGCCATGCAATCAAAACACAGCTCTGCAAGTTGAGAAACGGTTCATTTTCATCACTTATTTTTGAATCAAACTGTGTTATACAAAAAGTATGTGACATGAATTAACAGTCTGTGACATCTGAGACTCAGTAAAGATACCACCTATGTTTCACTTTAAACTGAAAACTTTGGAAATGCAAGATTAAAGCTTTATCTAGCATTTTTAAACAAGAAATCAGCAGATAAAAAATGATTATAAGCTGACATGAAAAATCTGATAACTTTACAAGTGTGTGTCCCCTGTGTGTGTTTGTGTGTGTGTGTGATTATCCTGCAACAAAGTGTGGTAAGTGTGTGTGTGTGTCTGTGTGTGTGTGTGGCCATGCATGTGCATGTGTGTGTTGACTGTAAGTTGTTAGGTCCATTATGTTACTCACCTGATGGGCATTTCCAGTCTGCAGCTGTTGATCCGATCCACTTTGTCTTCCTCTTCCTCCTCCTCCTCCTCTTCTTCCTCCTCTCCTGCTCTGCCCTGGCAGTGCCCACCCCACCAGACCACCTCCGACACCTCCAGCAGCAGCAGCGGCGGCGGCGGCGGCGGCGGCAGCACCTCGGGCTTAAACGCTGCAAACACACGCCGTGTGTGTGTGTGAGCCGAGGGGGCTGGGACAGGGGCAGCGTCAATCCCCTCACTTTCACAAAAGCCGTGGCCGCGCAGCCGGACGCATCGTGGACTCCCGTGTTTGTGGAAGAAAAAGGAAGGAGAGAGTGTGTGTGTGTGTGTGTGTCAGTGTGAGAGTGTGTGTGTGTGTGATGCAGCTCTCCTTGGCTCTCAGACTCACTTCACTAACACTCTGCTCCGCTGCTTCTCGGAGATGGACTCGGATTAGGACACAGCCAGTGTGAGAATCGCTTTCTCCCTGCCTCCCTCCCTCCTTCCAGCCGGCATGCTCCCTCCCACCCTTCCTCTCTCCCGCTCACTCATTCACTCTCCTCGCTGAGCTTCTTTCTTTTCATTTCCTCTTGGGAAAGCCGTGCACACCAGTTGTCTCTGCCTTCAGCTGCTCCCTCTCTCCCTCCCTCCCTCTCAGTCACTAGTAAATATAAAAGGCATGCTTGTACAGCCCCTCGCCTCAGTCTCTCCGGCTCTCCCTCCCCAACTCGCTGTGTCTCATGCTTTCGTTTACCCCCACCTCCATGTGGCCCCCCTCTCCTCGCTCACTTTCTTTCTCACTGTCAAAGCAGCCTTTCAAATGCTGATTAGCAGCATGAAAAGAGAGAGGGAGACACAGGAAAGGAGAGAGGATGCCTGGAACAAGTGGGAGATTCCATCACATCCAAACACGCTGTAAAATGTGACTCCTGTCCTGTACACACTTGTTTTTGTCGCTTCAGGGGACACCGGACACATAATCCAACCCACCCATGACAAGTGGGAAGTTTTGGTTTTTTTGGTCATATTTTACGTCCTCAAATGTCAGGAAATCTCTTAATGTCAGTATTCAGAAATTTCCTGAAAAATATAAACAAACATTTTCTGAAGTGAAACACCAGTTTCAAACTTCCAAAAGGGTTTAAAGGGGAGGGGGAAAAAAAGTCCAACAACCGTTAGATTTTAATCGAGGCAATTACTGCTCTGTTTTTAATTAATATCAATTAATTTTAGCTGCAGGTCTTACATAAAGTCATTTTGAAGATACCGACATCAGAGCAAGAGTAAAACATGAAAGCAGGTTTACAGCATTACCACGGCGGATTTCACCGGATGCCCGGATTAGATCTGGCAGTGATGATGCATATACATCCACCATCGCTGCTGTCTGATGAGGTAAAAACAAACATACAACATGTCAGACACCCAGGGACGACACAGTTTACGATGCACCGTCACATCTAACATCTGGAGATCACTTTGATTTATAAGAAGGAAGGAAAAGGTTGGACAAATGTTTCCAGCCTATATGAATTTACAGGTGTGATGGCAAATCTGAACCTTTTACCCAGTCAGGTGTCAGGATGAGCTGATGACAAGTACAAGCAACAACAAAATTTACAAAAAAATAAATAAATTAAGACAATGATATATATACCGAAAGCTTTTTTTAACTAACCACACAATTTAGCCACAACTGAGGTTAAAGATAACACCATTTATTTCTCAAGTTCTTTCTCAGCGTTAACTAGTTCAGTTTGGTTTTTTAACACCATTTCTCAATAAAATTAATCTCAATAAACTTGGAAGGTAAATTACACAAACTCAAGGTAATCCTGTTTTTATACACTCCAATGAAGTCCAGTTATATTTCAATTAAATGCAGTTCATTATTAGCATTTATGACCATTACAATTCACTATAACTTTACTCATAAGATGCTAGTTCATCATTTGACCTTATAATGTACTTCACAATGAAGCCTTTGAAATTTCAGGTGAAAGTGGCAAAAAGTTCCCAACCATACCTATTCACTTTAATAAAACTTTCTTTTGTGAAATGGATCTGTTACTGCTCCCATTTGCTGCCATTTCTGCCGGTACACAATGTACCGAACCAATTGCAGCAGGAGGGTCCAGGAGGCAGCAGAACTGCTAATAACACCTCAGATCAATAAGCCACTTTTGTTCTTTGATAATAGTCAAAAATATTAAACCAACAGTTTCTGTTCTTGCTGTGATTCAAACTGCTGCAACACTTTTTAATACCTGGCTAATTTTTAATATGGAAAAAAGAAAAATATTCATTTTGGTTCATAGGCTGTTCTTTCAGTTTTCGTGGATTGATTGAGCAGCGAACTTGGTGCCTGTGCTGCATGTGGCCCCAGATGGCAAGAAGATGGTTTATATGCTTAAAGTGCAAGGTCCAGAAGGCTTCAAGCTCCAGAGATTTAGTGTCATAAATTGTTTACCCTCAATCATTTGCGACTTTCACTGGTCAGTGACTCACCTTGGGTAGTGGCAAGAGTCTGGTTGGAGGTTAAATTTTACTGTCCCCTTGACTCCTCTTCACTAAAAACAGCAAGCGGTGAAGTAAAGCACTAAATGTACTTTGTTTCACCTTAAACACCAGCCTCTGGTTTCCATCTTTCCAGTTTACCATGAAGACTGTGTACAAGACGAACTGAGCTTCTCATCTGGAAAATGCAGCAATGAAGAAAAAAAGACATGCCAGATTTACAAAAAAGTCACACAGTCAGAAGCATTTATCCTCAAAAAACACAGAAGAAGGATAAGATAACCCCACCATCATACCTCTACTCATTCTCCTGGGATCCTTATCTACCTTGCACTGCTACACAGCTTTGAAACAAGTCACAAGTTAGTCAACAATAATGGAAACAAAAGTTGTTTCGTGGTTAAAGCAGCACTGAGAGGATCCAAACTTTTTTATTAAAATAAACAAAAGTGAGCGACACACACTCAATACGGTACAATGTAGTACAGAAAAAAATGATGTTTATCTTACTGTTGACATCTAATGACAGGTCATCCAGTTAATTCAGCCACTGGACTGGGAAACTATTAAAAACTATATCAGTCGGACACAACACGTCTTCACTAACGCTGAATTAAAAATTCACGACTTTAACCCCTAACCAAGTTTTAAAAGTACAAATAAATCATATTAAGAAAACTGAGACTCCATGGTAAAAGTAACACAAAGGCACTTCTGCAATTTTTGGCTCAAGGGGTCCCCCTGTAGGTGTGGAGGTTAAATAGCTTTTACGAAGATTGCGCTCGTTTTCTCTCCTATGTTTCCTGAGTCTATTAGCCACCTCTGCCTCGTTTAATCTTCCCTGATGTGTGACGCAGTGGCACAAAGCTACCGGGTGCTTTAAGTGATTTTGGAGGAAAAACTGTCCTGAGATCACTAATAATGATTTCTCCACATTCTTCTTTATTGTCATCCCAGCCGAACTGTGCTCTCTTTCTGTCGGCCTGTTGTAGTGGTATAATCGCTGTTTGGATGTTGCTAAACAGATAGATAGAAATGTCTCAAAGATAATAAAAATGTTACAGCTTATTCAGAAAGGTGACTAGACACTAACAGGGACATACAGTAGTTTACAATAATATGAATGTATTTTCTCATAGATTTTTGATCTTTTAATACATTGTTTCTTCAAAGGTGCTGGAGAAATAAATCAATATCATAAATATCAAATGTTTAAGCTGGTGTGCCTATGTGAATAACAATGCAGAAGTTAGAAAAAAGCCAGGCAGCGGTCAGACACTGTCTGGCTTTTTGGTGACATCACGTAAAGAATCGCTGTTCACGTCGTCAAACCTGGCTGGAAAATGATCCGACTTCCACTTTACCTGAGAACAAAGTACACACTCTCCTGTTTTCACATCTTCTTTAATTGCAACACAGTGCTCATTTTGTGAAAGGTGGACCCATTTAATGTAAAGCAGAGGCTCAACAAACACCGCGATCAATCAGATCCAGCCTTCACTCACAACTTCTGCTTTACAAAGTCGAAGATGGTGACTGCTCCACGTCAGGATGTTACCAACCAGTGGGTGAGATCGGGGGAGGCTATGTCCTCCGTTCTCATACAGTCTATGGGTTTAGAGAAAACACAGCCTTTGAAAACACTGCACGTCTCAGCCTCACCATGTGACGAGGTGGGAGAGTGATGCTGCTCTCTTTTGTCTGAGCATTGTTGAGGTTGTATGTACCCACGGCCTCCAGAAACATAAAATGGCAATGCTTTGCTCTGGTGGGTTGATTAAATTAATGTCACAGCATATTTAACAGGGACGCTGTCAATAAATTCACAAATAAATTCTTTAGGAAGCCTGTCTGGACCCGCTGCCTTCCCGCTTTATAGTAGTCTCTTAAAGTACAGGTAGCTTGAACTTAGACCAGAGTAAAATACTACTTGAGTAAATTTACACAGTTACATTCCTCAGCTGAATGCATCTGTTGATACACAACAAATGATAGGATCAAGGATGCACACGTACCAGTGTACACGTGAACAAATAATCACACTCAGAGACTCACTCAAGTACTCTCTCTCCCACCAATCTCCCTCCCTCGCCTCCTCTCCTTCCCCCTCTCCTCTATTCGTTCCCCTTGCCCTCAAACACTACTCAGAATATTGATACATCTCTCTCCTCTCTCCGTCTCTCTCTCTCTCCCTCCATCACTCACTTACTCTACTGAATACTGATAGGCTGTCTACTCCGTGGCCTGAGTTTCAAATCTCTCCCTCCCTCTCGCTCCTTCTGTCGCTGCACACACTCCAAAAAAAAAAAAAAAACCACAACATAAAGGTGGAAAAAGCAGAAGTTAATGCACTGAGGTAGACATAAATTCACTTAAGTACCATCTCAGATTATGTCAAGCCAAAAATGGGCTTAACATTGTGGAAAAGAGGGAGGAGGAGGAAGGAGAGAGGGGGGAGAGAGGTGACAGAGGAGGGAGGAGGAAAAGTGTTCCTTTGGTTGGCTGTCTTGCCAGCGGAAACTGGCCGAGAAACTCGCGGGACTGTAGTGAACCAGCGGCTGGCAACAAAAGGGGAAAAGATGTGTGAAAAGTTCAGGCAAATGAAGACGCATTCAGTGTGTGTGTTTTTTTTTTTTTTGCCCGCTCCCACCCTCCCGCTTCATTGTTGGCCATGTCGACTATGGCACAGGCGAGGGGGGAGACGAAGGGGAGTGAATGAGGTCGTCAAAGAATCCCAGTGAACCCCCCTCTGCTTCACACACACACACACACACACACATATACACACACATACACACATCGAACATCTTGAAACAGCTGAGAGCAGAAGGGAGTGAAAATAAGAGAAACAACACAAGCAAAAATGTCTGGCTTTTCTCACATGGATGGGAAGGTGGCAGGGCCTTTCAGGGTATTTGTGTATTTAAGTGTGGGTAAGTGTGTGTGCTTAGTCTCTTCGGAGGAGGCTTTCAGTCTGCATTATAAGTGCAGCGCGTCTGAGACACTGGGAGAGGGAGTGTGTGATTTTGTCCTCCAAGTCTTCCCCAGGCGTCCTTGAAGGAGACTTGCGGGGAATATCTGAAGCTGTGTGTTTGTGTGCGAGTGTGTGTGACAGAGTTTGAGCCCTCACAGGCTGAGTTTAGCACCGGAGGTGTTTTTACGGGTGGAACAGAAACAGCAGTCTGCAGCGGGGAAAAAAGAACTGGGGGTTGATGAATAAAAAGTCTAATTAAATCAAATGGGTAGATAAGAGAGCCGGAAAAAACAGAAAACACTGAACAGCTTCAAATGACATATTACACTGTGTCATTATGCGTTTAACAACAACTAAGCCCTGCTGAAGTGCTGTGAGAAAAAACTAAGCACGCCTCATGATACAATAGCTGGAAGCAGCCGCGCTCTGGATGGTATTATCAGCATCTGACATCACTGACACCACTCTTATTTACAAGGCTGCTCCGGCTCATCCAGGCTTGCAGGGATTTGTTTACGCTCAGCTCTCGTAAAGTCATTTCAATCAGGCCGAGGTCTGGACTTTGATTGCAACATTTCCATTCTTCTGTGCTTCGCCAATTGTCATGCAGATTCGTTGGCGTGCTCGGGATTATTGTCGTGTTGCATGACGCCATTCGGGCAGGTTTTAGGCCACGTCGGACGGACGGACGACTCGGCGGCTGCAAGGCTGAAAAAAAACCCCAGCCCCAATAATCCCTCCTCCACCGCCGTGTCTGACGGCTGGGTGGAGGTGTTTCGAGGTGACCTTGAGGTGAATGTGCTGAAATGTCCTCAAACTTGCAGCTGAATACTGAGAATGATCTTTCCTGCTGTAAAATGTCAGACACCAAACTGCACAGGATTCATTTATAACATGAGATGGCGGTATGCATAGCTCATAGCCTCATAGCTATAGAAGGTCCATCCATCCATTTTCTAAACCCGTTGTTCCATTTCTGGGTCACAGGGGTCTGCTGGAGCCTATCCCAGCCCGTCTTAGGCGAGAGGCAGGGGTACACCCTGGACAGGTCGCCAGTCCATCGCAGGGCCACATACACAGACAAACAACCATTCACACCTATGGGCAATTTTAGAGTTCCCAATCAACCTCACATACATGTTTTTGGACTGTGGGAGGAAACTGGAGTGCCCGGAGAAAACCCATGCCAGCATGGGGAGAACATGCAAACTCCACACAGAAAGACTCCCGGCTGGGAATCGAACCAGGAACCTTCTTGCTGTGAGGCAACAGTGCTAACCACTAATCCACCATGCTGGCTATAGAAGGTATCACTTCAAATCCCAGTTCGCATGGATTTTCTCCAGGTTCTCCGGCTACGCGAGCCCAAAGACAAGCATTTTAAACCTAATGATGATTAGACCGATTCTGAACTGACCACGGGGCGCATATCCGGTTGTCCATCTGACTGAGCCGTCCAGGGTGTGCCTGTTGACAGCTGGGATACACTCCTGCAAACCTCCTTGACCCAGAATGGGATTAAAGATGGATGGATGACCTTATAACACTTCCCAGATTGATAAGTGGCATCAATTACTTCTCTGACATCATCGCTGAGGCCTTTCATCCTTTTATGAGTGTTAACACACACCAGGATGTTCCAGACCAGCAAACTGCCAATTTTGCTGATCACAGATGATCAATTAATTAAGTTTATTTGATTAGCATCACACAGATTTTGGCTCCACGTCTGTGAAATAAACAACACCTGGTAATGTCACGTGTTGTTGATCAAATGAGGTTCTTTTTTTTAAGGCTTGGTAACACCAGATGATGTTTTTTTTAAACGTCCTGGTATGTAAAACATTGGAATATCTTTTTCACATGACTGTAGCAGTCAGCGAGACAGTCACACCCATGTCTGACCTTGTTTCTCCGCCTGTCTACACATGCTATCGGCTGTGGTCAGTCCGATGCGGTGACAGGACACGTCCTCTCTGGAAAACAAGCGCAAACAAGCCAGAGGGAGAAGAAATATCAGCATCTTCAAACATCGTCCTGCAGGTTAAGCTTCTAAAAGTGCTGAAATGAAACATGTCTAGTTTTTAGCTATACCGTTTTTAATTAGTGTCTTTTATTAGACAGCATTTAACTGTAAAAACACACCAAAGTGGACTTCTACCCCGTTACGTGTCTAATTTGACCTTTAGTATTGTTGATATTTGATTAGCTGGTTTAACTTTAGTTGACAGTCAACAGCACGTAAGTAAAAACAGAAAGGAAATAAAGATGTTTTTTTTTTCTTTTTTGAACACCATAAAGCCGAGGAAATGAGAATAAAAGAATAAAAACAGCCTGAATGTTCAGTCTTGAACTGGAAACTGACTTCGCTTTAATTGTGAGACAAGATGCAGATTAAAGTCGTGGGGGGAAAAAATAATCAAGGATCATAGGTGACTACAATTTACTCAAAGACAAAAAAGCAGAGAATTTATGGTGGCTATTCAAGCTGAGGTCACAGAACAATGGGCGAAAACATGTGGTTGTTTTATGTTAAATACTGATGAGATTTATAATGTGTCCTCTGACCCAACACGCCTTATTTTGTTTCCGAAGGAAGTAAACACAGTGAAACTGCCAGACTTTTTACAGCTAAAACACACAGTGTTTGTGCTGTGAATGAAAATGAAGTGGCCGTGCTGAAATGTTTCCAAAATTAAACCCGATGACATCAGATGTATAAACGTGGCGCTTACATCTTAACATTCAGCATCTTATTGCACAGACCAAGCTACAAAAAGTAAATAAATGAGTACAAATAAAAGAAGAATAAAAGACTCTCTCTTTCAGTCATGGTCTACGACTCAAATCACAGCATGGACTAAAAAATAAAGGTACGAAAGCTGCCAAATACAACAAAACAAACATTTAAAATGAGGGACTTTGTAGGTTTTCTCTTAAAAAATGAATTTGCTGTCCGCGACATGTTTCAAAAATGTTGGCACTGGGGGCAACAAAAGACCAAATGTAAAAAATATATATATGTAAGTATAAAAAAAGGATTATAAAAACAACATCTCTGAAAGGCTTAGAGGCCGACCACTATAATAGACACTATGTGGGAAATCAGCTACAGTTTAACAATTTAATAGTACATTGTGAAAAATGATTCAGAGAATCCAAGGAAATCTCTGTATGTTGGGATCAAACTGAAAAGCAGCGATGATGAATGATGGTTCAGATGGAAGTCCTCACATTAAAAACAAATATTATTCTGAGTAGAAACCATTTCTTGGATTCAGAAACACCTCTCTGACTGCATTCCTGTATAAAAGTTAAAATTCTACCATAGCAAGAATATATTTATATGTACATACACACACACACACACACACACACACATATATATATATATATATATATGTATATATATAAATATATGTATGCATATGTGTGTGTGTATATATATATGTATATATACACAAGACTGCATTGTTTTATATATATACATATATACATATAT
>JAOWBL010000005.1:8941658-8959325 GCA_028564865.1 Zenarchopterus dispar | reverse complement strand
ATATATAATTTTAAAATACTACATTCCCTTAAAATACTATTTAAAGGCAGTTTTATGGAAGTGGACAGCGATCTAGTGATTGGAAGTATGGGGGATTAGCATAGCATCTGCTTATAATACGCAACTTTGGGCTTCTTTCTTTCTGAAGTCACTTGAGATAATTGCTAGTCGTGGCTTGTGTTGTTTGGGCTTTCTTTTTAAAAATAGGGTTGCTTGGTACAAACATAATAAGTTACCTTTTTTCTTTATGAGTACGGTTTCATTTACCCAAATTAATTGACACTGTCTTTCATACATCTTTCATGACTCGCTGTGTTTCATGACTCAGCACTTTAACTCCACAGCCCGTCACGTGAACCTTTCCTTTTTTAGAGATCCGTCTCTCTGGAGTGACACACTCTTCCCTCTTCCTCGCCCTTCTTCCAGTGAGAAACAACTATTTTGTTTTTCTCTGTATTCATTATTTTGTTGCTCTAAAACGAATATTTCATCAGTCTGAAGTAATAGATTCTGTATTTTCTCCACCACCGATATCCGCTTAGTCCAGGTCAGGGTCACAGAGGTCTGCTGGAGTCTGTCCTGGGTGAAAGGCAGGGCTACACCCTAGAAAGGTTGCCCATTCATTGCAGGGCGACATATAAACAAACAACCACTTTCAAATCACAGATGTACTCAACATATATGTTGTTGGACTGTTGGAGAAACACAACACAACGTCCACACAGAATGACCCCTGCTGGGATCTAAACCAGAAACCTTCTAGCAGTGAGGCAGCAATGCTAACCACTTATCACTTTAACGCCTGACAAATAAAATAAGTGTTTGTTTTAAACTGATGTTAAAAATGTTGGGATCAAAGTAATTCTACATCTTTGATATTAAATATCAAAGATGTATACATCGAATACGACACACCAGGCATTAAGAGGGTTTTTTTTTCTTTTTAATAAAAGCTTGGTTGGACACTGCTGTAAATACAACTGAACTGATATGTTCTGAAAATGTCGTCATGTAAATATGCTACCAAGCAAAGGCTCTTCATATATGACTTACACCAAGCATGACAAGCTCATACATTAGTATTAGCTTACATGGCGTTACAATAGAAACATATTTTTATGTTTCTACGTCATTTGTAGACTTACAGTCCTTTTTCATTCCAGTGGGTGTGTGACAAAAAACATAGTTGTTATTTAATTTTTTTAATAAAAATTGGAAAATAAATGTGTTTTTGATTCAACAGTCTTAGTAGTTTACATTTATTGTGTTGTTAATGTGAACTTTAAAGTCATATCATTAATGGACTTATTTTGGGCTTGTTTCTATTAATTATTTATTTATTGTTTTTATTTGTGACGCTTGTTTACGAGCTAGCTAGTGTAGATGCTACTTTCACAAACGTGGTCTACATCTTTTTACGTTGACATAGCACGTTTGTTATCTGTGTTGAACCCATGTTTAAACAACTATGAGACAGCTGTCGCACGTTCAGCGTTGAGCGAAACGCAACATGCTAAATGCTAGCCTAAATGTGGACCCTCCTGTTATGTTCCAGGTCAAATTGACTCATTTTAAAGTTTGAAGATCTTGGAAAAATAGCAAAAATTATTCTTTCAGTATGAAACTTCTTCTGCTTGCCTTAATTAGTGTAATCAACATATAATTTCAGACATCTTTTGGATAATTAAACATGTACCGGGTCAAACTGACCCAGGAACACCTTTGTCAAATGAACATAACAGGAAATAGTTAAGAAATAATTCCCATTAGAATAGTCTGTTTTGGATAAAAGTTGGGTCTTAGTTTCCATAAAACACAAAAAACGTAGCTGAGATGGTGAAAAATGTTGCAACTGTTTCCTAAGTCAAGAAAGAGCTAGCTATTATAGCGTTATAAGTTGCTCTTGTGTGAAAACAAACTTTAATCATCATCTGCACGGGCAAAATTTGAACAAAGATTCAGAGTATGCATCTTGCTTTTTTAAGTATTTGGATACAAATACTATTCCATTTCAATGCTCAAATGCAAATTACAATAAAATTTGACATTTTGCACACATATGTTAAAAATATGCATGGTAAATACTGCTCAGAGCTGAATTACAGCCATGCAGGCTCTACAGCCTGTACCTGGATTACACTGTACGAGTCAGTGAGAGCATATGGACAAGATCAGGCTGAAGAATCCTTTATCCCTGGGAGCAGACAGAAAAATGTCTGGAAACCTGTCAACAGCAATAACGCGACAATAATTCAGCTTTATGCACCAACAAATGAGAATGATAACATGATACGCACAGGTTTTATGAACGTCTTTAGGCTGAAATAAGAGCGCCATCGCCTCACAACCAGCTGGCTTCGATGGGAGAAATGAGTGTAAAGGAGGGAAACAACAAGACAGACTTGAAGAGAGCCACGGAGGAAGAACGACATGGGGTCAGTGGCAGATTCACGCGGCGCCGGGACGGCGATCGCGATGACCCCCAGAATACTGACAACAGGTGGAGATGCACTCTGCTCAACTTCGGTGCAAGCAGACACGCTGAAGTGACAAGTGATCACCCCCTGACTGTGGTAGCGGATGCCAGTTTCTGAAGGAAACTTAAAACAAATGCAACACTTTTCTTAACGCCGAGTACGTATCCTGGCCAAGATTCCCATTCGGTGGATTTGAGAAACAGCGACTGCACAGCAGAGAAAATGCACTGACCATATTATTTCTGTGTGCAACACCATCGTACAGAGCACACGGTAGCAGGGGCAGGTGTTTATCAAAGGAGGCCTGACACTATCCACAGGGATAGCCTTTGGTGCATCCTGAGAGCGTGCAGAATACTGACAGAAATGACTTTGATCATCAAGAGCTTTTTCGCCAACTTCATGTGCCGCCGAGGGAGCGGTGACATTTGCTCTGCAGAGAGCGCAGGATTAAGACATCAACCGGGTTGTGCTGTAACAAATCAAGGGGCATCGGATGGTCTTTCCTCACTGCACTAGAAGATTTAGATTTTTCTCATGAACCTGCCTTGTTGTTTCACACCCGTGAACACATGCAGGAGAAAGTAAATCGGCTTCACAGCTGAGAGGGTCAGAGTGAGAATCAACTGGCCCAAAACAGAGGTTACGACCCCAAATGTCAAACATCCCAGCAATATTTACAGTGGAGGGAGAGGATTTACCTGCTCCACACATTTTCACACACTCTAGATGGACAATGTGTTTAGACGACATAGAAGTGTGGGCAGCCTTTTCCAAAGCAAGGTGAACAAATCGAAGGTCATCCTCTGCTACGTGAACGGCGTCTGGATGTCACCAGATGTTTGAAAAAGTCCTGAATCATAGCAGACGGGCCATGTGGTCTACTGTCAGTGAGGAGACCTGTTCAGTGTTGTTGATAATGATCATGTCCATGTTGTTAAGATGTAGAAACTGAGGATAAAAAGGTTCATTAATTAGGGATTCGTTTGGCTGTGATATAAAACAATTACTGGTACCACAGTAAAAGTATCATATGTGTCTATTATATAACCAAATGATGATGACGGCCCAAGTCGCCCATGGTAACGGAAGATTTGCCAGTGCAATGTTGACAAAAATACAAACTTGTTAAGGTCATACTATAATAATCAGACAAACTTTAGAAACTAACCAGCTGACCAACTCAAGAACACGACAGAAAATAGCTTCTTTTACTGAGTAGCCGAAACACTTAAGCAGAATTTGATTAACTCTCATCATCATTATGGTGTAGCCACACAAACACACACACACAAACACACACAGACATTATGACAGGCTACCTCCCTCTTCCCTCCCTGTCATCATAAAGTTGCTCTTTATGGATTCACTTACTCCTCCTCCTCCTCCTTCTCCTGCCTGTCACTCTGACCTTCATCAGTGGACGCCTGCTCTTCTCCATATCTGCTCCGCCTGCTATTCGGCCATGATGAAGAAAACACAACAGAGGATTTTTGTGTAAATACGCCAGGATTGGCCGCCAAATTTATAAGCTTTTCCGCTCTTTTTTAAAAAATTTGGGTTGACTTTGTCAAGATAAATGAAGAAAGGTACATTACTGCTCCACGACGGGCTGATGACCCTGCGTGACGGGCCAACAGTCATTGAGAAAAAAAAAAAAAAAAAGTACAGTGGCCGCCAAATCTGTCTTGATCCACCAGGAAAACACACTTCATGTTTGGATGTGAAGTCAACCCTGAACCTAAAAAAAGCTAAACACAGCAGAGTATGACCAAAGAAAGCATTAGTAACGTACCCTGGACTGAGCACCAGCCACCACCACAGGTATTATAGTACTTTATCATGTTTGCATACCAGTGTTTGACATTTAGCACCAAAGACAAAGCTGAGACCGAAGGACTGCCACTTTTTTTTGGACAAATCTGAAATTTTACTTGATGAAAATAAAAAATAAATAAATAAAAACAGCTATTGTATTACCCACCTGAGCGAAACATGCTGCAAATTCATCAGATAGTTGTTGAGAAGAGGTTGAACTTTAGTCGTTGACATTCGTCCTGAGAATTTCTGTACACAATCGTAACACCCGTCGGTTGACGTCAGTTTGAATCCAGTCGGTGAAACAAGCGAACACATCTTTTGCATTAGTTTGGCACATACCTTTGTGTCTGGCTGTACAGGCCATCTCTTTTTCACATCCACTTTGGCAGCCTTTTATCTTCACGTCCTTCATAAATTTGGTGTGAGCACTTTGGTCCAGTGGTCTTCTGCCAAGTCTCTAATCCCTCTTCCTGAAAACTCATAGCTTTTTTTTTTTTAAATGATCATTCATGCCTTTGCAAATGCAAAAACCCTCTAGACATACGTCTAACACTCCTAAAGCAAAAAATACATTCCTGAATTGAGCAAGAAAATTGTCTCGACTAAAATTCTTACAACTAGCAAAACCATCTTGCCAGCTAAACAAAAAGTTAGACTAATTTTCTTGAAACAAGGCTTTTTTTAATAAAACTTTCTTAGAAATGAGTTTTTGCCGTGTAGCTTGGCTTACGAGCTGCTTTTCAAAGGAATCCAACTGATTATGTCATTAAATAAATATAAGCAGCGCTTTACAGATTTCTTTTTTTTTTTTTTTGACATCCTGTTTTGCCTTACGCTTATTAGCTGCACATCCTAAGAATTTCTTTCAGGGTGAAATGAATTTAAAAGATATACATGCTTAATCTTATCAAGCACATTTTTTTTTCAGAGGCCGACATGAAACAAAAGTGCCGACAGTGGAGAGAGGAAGTGAAAGATGATGTTTGCTTTGAGGGCTGACAACAGCTACATTTGTGCTTGTTACTGTGAGGGCACTGAAACGTTTGTGACTCAGAAACCCACGAGAGTCTCTTTAACCACACCACACCTGAACACAGGGGGGAAAGCAGGTGAACTTAGCTCCAGAAAAGAAAAACACTTCAACAGAAACCAGTTCCAGTAAGAGAAGAGAGGAGCTGCCCCTAGAAGCAGACCCAAAGCCAGTAACACCTGCAAACATCATGTCCGATATAAACCACGCTGCCTTCTTATTGGCTGCTTCCAGGTGAGCCCTTGTTGTGTTTTGGGTTTTCGTTTTAACTCTTTAAAGTGAGCGTCATCTTCTAACAATACCCTGGCAGAAAGAGGAGTGGATGGGGAAGCTCACCAGCAGTTAGCACCGTTGCCTCGCAGCAAGAAGGTTCTTGGTTGAACTCCCGGACCCGTACCGAGGCTGTGTGGAGGTTGTCTTGTGCATGCATGAGTTTTCTCCAGGTGCTCCAGCTTCCTCCCGCAGTCCAAACATGTATGATAGGCCGACTGATGATTGTCCAAGTGTACCTGTGACTTCTGCCTGTAATGAGCTGGGACAGACTCCAGCAGACCTCCTTGAACCCACATAGGATTAACCGGGTATAGAAGATGGATGGATTGAGCTAACAGCTGCTTTTCCCCATTCAAAGCCAGTCATAATAGTACATTCAGCACCAAATCTTATTCCAGATGTTGTTTCCTTAACAACTGAGTCGGTCTTTCTAATTGTCCACTTCTTGTTCTGCAGCTAATTCCAGCTCCTCCAGTTTCAACCACCTCTTTTGATTTGTTTCTGTCTAACTGACATGGACCCTCCCAGACAGGCCACTAAAACTGCACATACGTCTCCGCCTGCAATCAAACTATTAGCAACAGAAAAACAGGTCATGTTGGGAAACTAGGTCCAATTACCACTAAAGTCTATTTCATTTTATAATGTTTGTCTCTTCTCTTTTTTCGGGGACACGTGAAGCTAAGACAAACGGTCGTAGCGGCTGCTGCGAGAAATCAAATCTACTTTTTCCACTGCTTAAGCACACAGAAAAGAATGATTTTAATCTAGCAGCAGGATGATCTATCTTGTCAGGTTAATAAGACTCTGGCCCCTGGCAGTATTTATGAGTCGATGAAAGGTCCAATCAGCATGTTGCTCTCTCCATCAGTCTGAATGAAGCAGTGAGGGTCATCAGTAAGTGACCAATGTCTGATTTGTGCAAAACTGACGCTTATTGTTAAGACGTTGATAAAGTTTCTTTTTTTTTTTTTTGCATAAATACAAGTCCAGATTATCTTAGTATCAAATAAGCTCTGGGATAACTTGATTACATGTGTTTTTGCATTACTCTTTCATTATTTCAGACTGTTTTTTTATTTATTTATTTTTGTCATTTTTTTTTACTTGTAAATTTTGTCACAAGCGTGATCCAAAGGGAAGGTTCGGAACCACTGCCCCAAGAAATGACAAATTATTGTTCAAAGCACAAGAATTACAGGAGCTAATTACAAACAGTTAATTGTCATGCAACTTTATTTTCAGTGTTTATTATGTGACAGAGTGGGAGAGCGGATCTGTGCATGTGAATGTATGCGTGCACGCGTGTGTTTTGATTGGCAGCTGCCAGTGACCTGTGCCAGTCATAGTGCCATAGTGCGGGGCGGTGGGGTCGATCGCTACGGAGATGACCTCCGCCCTCATCTGCATCCTGCCTTCATTAGCAGAGCCTGGCAAGGAGAATAACAACCCAATAAATTAATAAAGAGAAAGAGGGAGAGCGGAGAGAGGGTGAGGAGGGAGGGAGCGGACAAGAGGAGAGCAAGGGTAAAATGGGAAGAAAGAGAGAGGGAAGGAAGGAAACAGGCGCGGGGAAAGGGCAGGGAAGGAAAGGTGTGACAGGAAAGAGCGGCGCACTCGAGTATGGAGGGCAGTGAGTGAAGAAATGGAGAGAAATGCTAGAAAAAATAGACGTGTGCGCGAAGGCTAAGGGTGTGTGGTCAGCTTGGCCAGAAAAAAGAAGAAAAAAAAAGCTGATGAGAAATAAAGGAAGCCTTAAGAAGATGAGCAGGGGGGGGGGCTCAAAAGTGTTAAATTCATCTCCAAATGCAAATAGACGATGAATCTGCAGAATACTGTGACTATGCACCAAATCACAATCCCATCAAATTTATTTACTCACGAAGAACCGCAAGCAGATATTGCCAAATACATCTCTGGGGCTGCTTTACAAATGTGGCAGCGAGCCTTGCCTAAAACAGTATTGATACATTACCATCTGTATGGCCACTAAATGCCAGAACGAACACAGACTCTCTATATGACTCACTGAATTTCATTTTGACCGCTCCAAATGCTCCTGACTTTCCCTCTCTCCTTCATGATTAGGATGACATTGGCATGGCAACCACATGGAAAATATATCCATAAAGTATGAGGTTTAATCATCTGCAGTTTCACCAAACACGTAGCCTTTCTGCTCTCGTCCACAAGTAGACAGAAACAGAGGAAAATACCTCTCGAAAAAACCTCCACACAGCAGAGTCCGGGGAAAGCTTGCCGTGTAAATAAATTATGAACAAGTATGTTGTGCAGGATAGACTGTTGGTTGGGAGCTTTCCCAGAAGGACTCTGGTAATGATGCTTTCTCATCTTCCAGCAGAGCTGTATGGCATTCATCACATCACATTCCATTGCTCCATCTTCATCAGCGTTATGGATGGAAATACCACCTATCCTTACGCTAGGAGCTCGATGATTTAGATTTTTTTCAAGGCGTTTCCATGTTTCTAGCAGTTAATGCATATTTCATCTCAGCTGAAGTTGCGCACATTAGTGTGGTGATTTTTTTTTTTTTAAGCATTTTTACGCGATATGACCCCTCCGTCCTTACAGATAAGGTGAGACGCTGCTCATTAATGATTAAAACCTATCTATGAGATGCTATTTTTCCACTATTTCTTCCTGGTTAGGACCATTTATTTCTAGTGATTTCCAGTGTTTTCAAAAGAAAAGGGTAGTATTTCAACATCCTGATTCAATATCCCATCCTTCGGACTCTAAAGGACAAAAAAAGGTGAAAAATCTTTGGATTTAGCTCAATATTAAGCAAACACTTAAAAAAAAGCAACAAAATGACTGCAATGAAGTTTATTAATACTGAAGAGACAGACTTAAATTTATTACCAGTGTCTAGCAGCCCTTTGGATTCGGTTCATACAGGGGCAGACGTGCTTTTGATATGTGAAAGACGTTTTAATCAAGCAGCAGATCTGTTGGGACACAAGTTGCAGCAAGATGATGACATAAACCACACTCAAAGCAGACAGAGCCAGAAAAGTTGAGCAAAATGTGGGATAGAGCGAGCTTTTTTAATCAGAGAAATTAGAAACCAATAGCTCTTGTTTGCACTCATGCAATTTGTGGCAATAAGATGACGTGCGACCCTTTTTACCCCTTTATCTTATTGGGAAAATGTCTGATTAGTGGCTAGGAACCATTCACAGAAAAGACGGGTGGAGGGCAGCCAAGTGGACTGCTCTAACCTGCAAAAGTGTGAAACGGCTGTGAAAAGAGCTGCAAGTTCATGACTGTAGAGGAATCAGTCTCTTTGTGGTATTTTCAGAAAAGTACGCCACAGACATTTGCTAAAAAGCTAAGGAGATGTCTCAGCTTGTGAAAAATGTCATAAAATGTTTTCTTTAAAATACACTTTCTCTATCTGCAGATTAAAGTTGGATTGATCTCTTGTGCAGAAGTGCAGCATATCCGTCAAGTATGTCTGCAGCATGGCAAAACAGTCCTCTCAAGTTTAGACGCTGACTTCACATTTAGGGTTGAGAAACATCGTGGCTCGCCTTAAAATTGATTCTGTCGTGTCAGAAATCTTTGTTCCACAACTTACTGGATAACAAGTCCAGCTCCGACTACAACTGTTAGCCATCCAAGGGCTTGTTTCATGGTCTACAGTGAGGCCGGGTCAAACAGGAGGAGCAGTCATGCACCAAAGTGCCTTCTCCTGGAGAGAAATGTTGTTCAATGGTGGGGGTGGAGGAGATAAATTTAACTACATTTATTTTCCTTACCTGACATCAATGCACACAAAAAGACAGAAGGACATTCACAAAAGCTTTTACCTTGATGAGGACAGCTGTCCCATGGATTACACAGTAGCCTTGCAGTTGCCAATTATTTACTAAACCTTCATGCAGGCAAAAGTTGTGAGGTTTAAAATCTCTTTTTCCTGAGTATCCTCAATTTATTACAGCAATCTCCCTCAATATTGGACCAATTTTTAAAAAAAATTTTTTTTTTTTTTTTGGTCCTCATTACTCATTTAGACCTCAAGAGATTAGAAAATAGGGCCCAAGTTTTACTTTCTCTCCCATTCGCTCATTACTCTTCCCTACTAAACCATTTATCCTTTAGCTTTCGACTGTCTGTCGATGTCCTCTCCCAGATCCATAAACTTCAGCACTAATTTGTAAATTTAGATTTTTTTTAAATCATTAAACTGCACTTTTTTTTTCCAGCTGCCCATTTATGACTACAGAAGTACCTCCTAATGTAAAATTACTACTCTGTAGCAGAAAAATACAGAGGCAACAATGATTCGAATGGATTCATTCTGGATTATTGTTGCGTTTGGAAAAGAGACAGCTGAAAACCTCTCCTAGAAATGCTGGGAGTTCATCGGGCCGATCACGGCGGAGTCTAACTGAATTTGGAGAGACAGCAACGCCAGTGCTCTCAGGAGCAACATACAAGCTGCCATAACCACCTAATAACACACATCGCATCAACCAGACCCATCTGTTGAGGAGACACAGGTAATGTGTCTGGCTCTATTTTCTATATACCTCTCTCTGCCTCTCTGAGAAGGGCTGACTGATCAGGGTTGAGGAGTGTGAGCGCCGTGGAGCCGGGCCTGCTGTGCTGGGGAGGAAATTCTCAGGACGATCGATGAAAAGGATTAGGACGGGCTTTGGGGCTCAGAGGCCTGGATCTGAGCAGTATTCTCAGTGGGGCCCCTGGGAGAGTTGGAGAGGAAAGCTGGAGGGAAGAGAAGAGGAGGGCCAGGGGAGCGGGGGAAAGAGGGGCTAACCTGGAACTGTCAAGAGGCTGAGAGAGGGGTTGTCCAGGCTGGGAATAGAAGAACAGTCAGGGTCCCAGTTGACAAAATGAATGGCACTAAAACTCCGCCACCCACTCTGATAAACACACACACTCACACACTGGCCACTCTGCCTGGATAAGCTGGGAAACACAGAGCACAGAAGACGAGTCGTAACATAACAAGACAGGGGGAAAAAAAGGAAAAACGGATCGACAAACAAGGATGAAGTTGGTTATTTTGTCTCCTTACACTCAATCTTTTAATTTTCTTCGGGCCAAATCGGTAATTGTCTTCTAACTTGATGAGCGCAGAGCACAACAAAAGGCTCCCCTCCGTCTGTGTTTCTGCCTCTGATGCTCATGATTGGTCAGCCTATTCGCCAGCTCGCCGCTTTCCCCCGGGTACAGACGGCTGGATCCATGATTCATTTTGCAATAAGGAAAAAAAAAGAGAGAGAGAGGGAGAGAGAGATAGCGTATATGAGAGAAGAAGCAGCCAAGACCACTGGGAAATTATTCGGTGGAGCGGCGTGGTGGATCTGGAATTAAACGGCATAATTAATCAAGCAAAAAAACAAGCACGTTGCTCATACATTTATTATTTGCATTTTTTTTTCCACTCCAGGAGATGTAAACAGCAGATATACATTGAAGCTTTTGATCTTCGTCACAAGGACCTGAAGGTCATGTGGCCATTTTGAACACTGATCCAACAACCAGGAGGTGACATCAGCTCTGCACCCGCTTTCATTTATTTTCCTCACTGATCATCTCCATAAAATGCCCTCTGCCTCCAAAGTAATCTCCACAACAAGCAGAACAAGTCCACAGAATCATGTTGTGACTCCCCACCCTTTAAATTAGGGTGTCTGCAAAATTGGGTTCACAATTCTGGGCTCTCTGTGGACTTGTTCTGAATTATGCAGAGCGTGCACTTGACCCGCTGAAGGAAAAACTAGCCTCTTTTTAGAAGGATCCTGCGAAAATACTGCAAAAAGTACACCAACACAAAGCAGCGAGAGGCTTTCCAAAGTAATGTCAGCGCTCGCAAACACCTCACAAATATTTAAGAAGTGGCATTATGCTGCATTGCAATTAACAGTGCTCACTAATCCTCTGTAAAATAAACTTTATTATCCCTGCAGGGAAATTTGGTTTGAACGGAGCGGGGCACGTGCGTTAAACATAAAAGAAGCACCACAGAAACACTGGGAGATATTTAAAATAAACCACTGGAGAATATTTGTTTAATAATTGTTTAAGTCCCACCTCCAGATGGAGGTTTCCACCTGCTCGTGGTCCACAAAAGTGTCGATGCCCTCAAAAAATCCCAACTACAGGAAGTTCATGGTCCACTTTCAGGACGTGATCTCCCATAGCTCATCAGAGTGAATCCATTTCTGTCTTTCTGTACTCTAAATGATGTAATTCTGCAGGTTCTCTCCGTTACAGATGAACCTGCAGGCTGGGCACAGATGACTTGTTTTATTTGAAGCTCTGTTAGCTCACTCGTCTTGCTTTGAAAACAAATTTATCAAAGTGCTGATTGCCAATTTGGATAGGTTTTGTAGCTGGCATGGGCCGTTGATTGGCATGTCGTCTGATATGAACCGATATTTGAGGAAGTTTATAAACAAAGTTGTTTTTTTTAAAGCCGTTAATGTATTATTCTGAAGGAGCTGTGAAGTGCATAAATCAAGTGTATAATCAAACCCTTTTTAGAAAGCTATTTCAGAAACCCCAAATGTCTTTGATTGTCAGTGATGACGACATCTGAACAATATCCGCAGCCGTTGTCTGCTGGTAGTTTCCGCCACTCTTCCGTGGCTTTACGTTTAAACTCTTTCAGGTTTGCGGCACCGAAAACAGCCCTTTCCTAAACCTCATCACGGGCCCACCTCAAACAGTCCATCCTTCTTTTGTTGGATGTTTGCTTTGGATCAATCTTCTGATGAAAGGAGACATATTCTGCCCTGCTCTCTTGGGTCTTGATGAACTTTCTGTGGCATGGTTGAGTCAAAATATCACATAGATAAAGTATAAAAATGTCATTTTTAAATGTGTCTTGACTGCTGCGTTCATATTAGTTTTAAGCAGAGAGTCAATCACTTGACTTCACTCCAACCTCCTCACTCCACCCGAGAGACTACATCTGCTCTTTGGAGTTGAGTTCAATGAAGTAAGAAAAGCGCAGTTCCTCTTTGGACCACTAGGGGCTGGATCCTACAGGGAGTCCATCTCCACTGACTCCCATGTTAAAATGTCCAACTTTACACCACCTGAGGTGAACTTCTATGAAACAATGAGTGTATTTATATGAGACAGAGTCTTTTCACTGGTGGTCATATTAGCCATTGTCCCTTCCTCATCAGTCATCGTCATCCTTCATGACACAATCGGTAGTTTTCACTAACCTAGCGTCAGCTAGAAACGCAGCGGTCATTTCTGATTTCCTCACAGAAACTACATCTGAAACCAGATATCCCACTCCAGGACCCTTCCAAGTCGACTAATCGGACCACCCGACGAGGACATCCAAAACAAGTGTTGGCAGAGCTGAAACAAGATCTAGCTGAAGTCGGCTGGAGCCCACCATCATTCACCACCGAGACTGCAGCCACCTGTCCACTCCCACAGGTGGCAGGCTGAGTGACTGAGTCCCAGTTAAGACACTTGAATTGAGATTGCTTGACTAGATTTGATTTGAATGAATGAATGTGATATTAATTACTGTCTTAGCAAAGATAAAGGGCTAACTTCACTAACTGAACAGAGGTGGGCGAGTTCAAGCCAGCTTCCAGGTCTGCTGTCCGCTTACAACACGGCAACGCCGTTACGCTCTTCAGAAACCTCTGGGTGACCTCATGGTGGGGTTGTCCACTTCTTCTTACACCGTCTATGATCTCAGGCTGTGATGTCACAGAAACCTGCTAATATGAACGACTCCCCAAATCTGAATTTTTCAGAGAGACTACCCCAAACAAAAGAACAGGGTTGTCCCTTGAGAAAAGTTTTTTTTTTCAAAAATTTAATAAACTCCAGAAATCCAAATATATAATTCAAAGCTAGATTTCTGACTGCTGGTAACGGCAAGTTTCCTGTTGGTGTCACAGTTTTAGAACTACAAAACTTCTCGATATGGCTGCAAACTTTCAAGGTCTTTAGTAATGTCACCTCTGCAACTGCAATGCTTTTTGTGATATTAGCATTTCTTTTGCTCTCAGACAGCTCTCTTGTCCTTGTCATTCTGAGAAAGAAACCAGGAACAAAACAAAGAATCCCTTTTTAAGCAGTAAAACCGTAGCTCTGTGGTTAATCCTGGCTTTATTTGTACTTTTTCTTAACACTTGTTTGGAAAAATCATTAAGAGCGCAGATAATTACATGCAGTTGATGTTATATATTTACTATTTTGTCAGTGGGAGAGCCTTTCTTTATCATTGATGTTTCCGGGTACATTTTTCCTCCCCACATTTGATTGCAAATATTCAGACTCAACTGTTGTGAAGATTTTTTTTTTTTTTTTTCAAAATCTGGATGCCTGAAATGTGATGCCACTTTAAATGTATATGTTACATCCATCATCCTCATATAACTCTTATGCTTATTATATGTACCAATTATGCAAAAAAAAAAAAAAAAAAAAAACATCCTCCAAACAGTTTGAAACGTATCACTTTTCCCGCAGGTCAATAAGGCTTGGTGCTGAAGCGCCGTCATCAATCGAGGTATCAATATGGAAATACCACTGTGACCCAGACATTAATCAATCGGGCTCCTCGGGGAGGAGAGGAAGGCCAGGAGCCCCTAGAACCATCAATGAGACGGATCGGCCGGGAGTCAGGTTCGGACAGAGTGTATTGATAAGAGCATTTCCACCTGTAGCGGCCGCGGCGCGCAGAGACGCTCGCATCTGAATTCAATACCCGCCGCCGCAGCTGCAGCGGAGCCCAGAAAGACACGCTTGAGCGGAGGTACGTGCCTCGACTCATCATAAGAACAGTCTCTTTTTCTTCATATATGTCCCCCTTCCTCCCCATCCTCCTCCTCCTCCTTCCTGTCTCTCGCCACGTTATAAGGCCCCGGCCGCGCCGACAAAAAGCGCCTCTAATACAGAGAAGCGGCGCCTTGAAAATTAAGTCCTTTGTCTTAATTCTGCGGCTTTCCACTTTTCCCGCGCGCACCCACCCATATTATCTGAGGAATTTAGTCAAACCCACTCCACACCCCCCCTCCTCCGACTTCAAGCTGCGAGAGGGGAAGTGGAGCTCAGCATCAGTGAGAGGAGTCTTCAGATGCTCGTTTCTCGCCTTCATCTCGCTGTGAGCGGAGGATTAAGGTGTCGTCTCACCGCTGACACGCGAGCCTTGACCTGAGCAATTAGGTCCACGCAGCCGCCTCCGCCCCCGCCTCCGCCCGGCTCCGGCTCCGGCTCGGCCGCGGAGGCACCGCGAGGCAAGTCAGCCTCCTAGTGGTCGCTTTGTGTATGCACAAGGGAAAGCCACGTCTTCATGATCAGGGGAAAAAAAAAACAAAAAAACACTTTATACGTGAAGGAAAGTCAGTGTTCTTAAAGTGGACCTGGAAGGAGAAGGCTCCTGCGTGGAACCTTATACTTGACAACAATAAGTGTTTTCATTTCCACATTAGCCTGTCAAGCAGTATTTGACTTCCAATCAAAGCCCAGGCCGCGCTCTCCCTCATGATGCCTCTTAAAGGTCAGAGTTCAAGGGTCGTGTTCCTGTGTGCACACAGGCCTGCCCTTTTCATCCCCAATCAGCTGCTCTTTTTTTTTTTTTTTCCCCCCCTCACTGTGCCAGAATGGAGCGATGCGCCACAAAGGTCATGGACATGGATTTCCTTTGGTTTGACTCTATGAAAAGGTCAGATGAGGGCACCATGAAATGGCAGCGAGGCCTTCACACTGCCCTCTCAGGCACCAGAGTCCTTACATCACGCTGAAATGGCAAAGACCGAGCCCCTCTCGAGCATCTCTCTCAGGACCCTGGAGGGTCCTGTGGGCTGCTGTGACCTCACACCCCCCCCCTCCCAGAGACCTGTACTCTACAACAGATAAATACACGTGATCACGCAGACGACGGCGGACCGTTTCCCACATTGACAACAGAGTTATGCAAACTGTTCTGAGAAGGTCACAAGATTGCTCTTTGACGTTTTCTGTACTCGCGCCTCTCAAATACAAAATTTGTGCTCCTTCTGAGGAGCATCTCGTTCCTATTTGTGGTTCCACGATGGTGAAGGAACCCACAGTGATCAGAGGAAGGATGTCCACATCTTCTTAGGACCGAATAAATAACACCTATTAGTACTTTCTCACGTCTCAGCATTTATGATGACGTGAATAGAAATCAATGATGCTTATGAGTCACACCAAGATTTTTTTTTCCTTTCCCAAACAGTAATTATGAAAAATAAAAATACTGAGGATGTAAAAGATCGAATCAGAATTTGTCTTCTCTTGCATTCCTGCACGGAAAACTTTTAAGGTTAAAGTGAAACTAAAGATGTTGTCTGTTTGATTAAACCACCGAAATACTTAACGCTGCAGTTAAGAGGCTTCAAGTAATTATATTTTAATTTTTAATCATCGCTAATTGTTAGGAGATAATCAGGACCTGGTCCGTTTGCGTTCTTTTATGCTTTCAGAAGTAATTTTGTGGGGAAAGATCATCGTGAGTTTTTGAATCAAGTATTCATTCAGAAAGTGAATTTTCACATGCCAGCAGTTACAAAAAGACAAGAAACAAGATTTTTACAAGATTTGATTTATTAACTATGATACAGATCACATAAGGCCTTGCTGTATACACCATTCCCATTGAGACAAATTACCATACTCAGCAAATAATTGACAGATTTTGTTGGATGTTATCTTTTCACTTTACAGTACTTCATTTATTTCTTTATTTTTTTTCCATGTTTTTTTTAACCCTCCTTTTATATTTTTTCATCATCTCTTAAATAGTGAGAGTGTTGCGCCCTCTTCCTCGGCTGGGAAGAAATCATGCACTATACTGGGCTGCTCTCAATTGTTCACAAAGAAATCGTTTAAAAATGCTTTGTATTTTTTTTTTTAATTATTAAAATAAAACATAAAAAGAAACATTTTTCTAATCACCACTGACTAAAGGGCAAAGTGTTAGATCCCCCTAAACATACTGATAAACAACCATTTGAATATAGTTTTGCTTGTTTCTCGATTTAACTTAACAGACATCTGTCACCATCGTTGCAAAACAAAAACAAAAATTAAAAAAAAAAAAAAGAAAAAAAGCAATGCAGCCACATTTCATCGCTGAACCAAAGTCACATTTTTGAATTCGACTGTCCTCGCACATCGTCGCTTCGCCTCCCGTCTCTCCCTCAACCCTTTTCTCCAGAGTCTTTGGCTGCCTCACAGTCACTTCAGTATTAACACGTTGATATACACAAGGGAACGCCACTGGCCGCCGTTCACACACAAGTACCAGCGCTCACCCCTCCTTCCTCTCTCCGTCTCCCAAATAATGATCCCATTCACCCATTTGGCTGTCCGTCTTCCCTTCCTCCCCCGCCCCACCCATCTCTCTCACACTTTCTCTGAGGATCAGTGTGTGTAATCTGGACGAGCTAACGGGGTTACACGGTTGGGTAACAACTGCAAGGAGAGCCGCATTCCTTCCCTTTACGTTCGTTTGGATCACGCTGGCGTCTGGCCGTCAGCCAGGCGTTAGCTCGGACCGCTCGGACACTTGGTTTCCTCCGTCTCTTTCTCACACTCAAAACACACACACACACACCACAATTTAAATGAATAGTGTAGACTGATACAATCTCCTTCATTGGTCAGTGATTGGTTACTTTTTTTTTTTTTTTTTGAGGAACATGTAGAGATGTAATTCATCTTTAGGAGCACCTGCTTGTCATTAACTTCACATGAGCACACTTTCCTGTCGAGCTCACAAAACCCAGAGACACGTGCGTGAACACACAGACCCGCTTCGATCGGGGCTCAGCGATTCTCCAGCCGCATCTCGCTGGTTTCCACGGTAACTGCAGGCTACGCTGAAGAATTTTGTGATTCTCCACTCCAGTCATGCAGACGGATGAATGGGCTGTCTGTTCCCTCTGCTGTCTCTCGCACACCCAACTGTCTCGTTTGGACAGGCTGTGACTTTGGGGGACGCCGTGGCACGACGGTGACAGCGGTGGGCGGGGGGGGGGGGGGGGAGCCCGGTATAGGGGTAACCCC
>JAOWBL010000005.1:8931375-8941558 GCA_028564865.1 Zenarchopterus dispar | reverse complement strand
GGGGGGGGGGGGGGGGGGGGGGGGGGGGGGGGGGGGGGGGGGGGGGGGGGGGGGGGGGGGGGGGGGGGGAGTCTGGTATAGTGGTTACACCCTTGTGCATTATATTCCCGAGTCCATCACAGCCAGGTGTAAGACTCCATTCAAGAATCCCAACACTGCGGCTACTGCTGAGGCCTGTTGCAAAGGTTTCCAATTATTTTCAAGGATAAAACGCCTCCCTCCTGCCAAAAGCCTGAGCTTTGCTTCCAGCTCTCATTTCTGGCCTCTGATTCTACATTTCACCTCAGTCTGTCTGGGAGGTGGAGCGAACTTTTCTACTCAGGACTGAGAACTGAGCCAATGTCCACGGGGAAGTGGGAACCTACATTAAAAGACAGCCGAGCAATTTCATTCAACCAAACTGCAATGTGGCCACATGCTTTCGCAGCTACGCTCTCTGGATCTTTAAAACCGTAATTGATTTGTACTTCAGTTAAAACTGCTCTTGTACTACCAAAATTAATCCCACCTGATGTTCAATGATAATCTTTACAACTGCACCTTCAACAGAATCCGTCGCTACAAAACCCACAGCAGGGGAATGGTGCTACGCCCAAGCAGCAGTGGAGGTGGTACCCATTTCTTCCTCTAGATGTCAGTGGTGGGCTCCCAGAGAGAAAACAGGGAGGACTGACTATAAAGTGGCTGTCACTTTATGGCAGCTCCAATTTAAAATGTGCCCTCAAAGTGCTCAGAAAAGTGCTTTTTTGAAAAAAATAAAATAAAATAAAATAAAAAAGGTCCTTTCTATGAAAACGGCAGCACTGGCTCACTTGTAAAACCACCACAGCGTGAAAGAAGCGACATGACAGGTAAAGGGCCAACACTGGAATTATCTCCACCATCTGTCAAAGGTGGGGAAATTCAGGTTAAACAACAAAAGGCATGGATGTGGATGCACACAGACAGAGGGACAATCAGCGAAACAATCACACACCTGTTGACAGAACAAAAAAAAAAAAAAAAATCTTAGAAAGAAAAAAAAAAACAGTAAAAACACAACGGGACAGTGGAAAAGCGGATGTAAAAATCAAGATTTCGACCAATTTTAAAATTCACATTTTAAGCTGTTTTTTTGTTTGTTTGTTTTGTGAGAGTGTTTGCGAGGACAGAGTAGGGGACTAAAGTTCAGAAGACCAGGAAAAAGCTTTCCCCAGAATGCCAAGGATGTCACAGCACCCATAATCCTTTGCTCCAATTTGCTGCCCAGCAGATCCAGTCAGTCAAGATTTTTCTTTTTTTTTCCTTTTTTTTTTTTTTTTTTTTTTTTGTCAGTGCTTGGCACAGTGCCAGGACTAAAACTGATTTCGTCTGTGTGTGAGGCTGCGTATGGGGTTGACAGATAGGAATTTGTGAGCCGCCTGGGACAGAACATCCTGTTGGGTGAGTAGTAACATGTGTTTCTTGCGCAAGTCTTCTGTACAGTGGTGAAATAAACAAACATGTGTCCGAGGCTTGATCTCCGCTCCGCCACATCGCTGCCACGGCCTCCAGGTATGTACAACAGGTGAGCTGCTTCTCAAAACATGTGCGCTGGCCGCCGAATTTCCCCACAACAGTTTACAGGCGTGGACATTGAGGAGATGTGTTGTTGTCAGAGGCTCACTGGTTGGCCACTGGCTGTTTGAGTCCAGTGCGTGCATGTGTGGATGTGTGGAAGCTGAAGCGATCCCAATGCAGCAGAGTTCACATTCCCCCTAATAGTTTACTTCTTAATCCCTCCCTGAGTCCCTTTAATAACTACTGGCAGCGTCTTACTCCTCATTAGTGTTTGTGTGTAGAGTCACTATAAGGCAAGGAGGGCAGGTCCAGATGAAGTGAGACTGGGAGACAAAGGGATAAAGTGGTGGGGAGGGAGAAAGATCATCCTGCCAGTTCGGAGGCTCTTCATTGTTCCACATTCCTGGCCTGAGTACGTGTCTGATGTCTCTAAAAGCAACAGAGGCTTAAATGCCCCCATCTTCTCCCAAAAATGTAGGTTTCTCCCTGTACATACTGCATCTCACCCAATCTCTCCTGACTTTACGTCCTAGCTCAATTCCCTCTTCAGTTTTATTCCCAAACTTCAAAATTTCTTATTCCCAAACCCTTGAACACCCAAGAACTATAAGCCTCATTTCTCCCGTGTTCCCTTGAACCCTGGTTCACAGCGTGTGTTGTTCCGTTGGGGGGTGATGGTGGTGCAGCGAGGCCGGCAGCAGAGCCGGAATCGGGGACTGGGGAGTAGGAGGCGGGGAGTGGGATGGGGACTGATGTTGATGGAGGTGATGGTGGATAGGAGGACCATAATGGGGAATGACAGGAGGGGTGGAGGGGCGGACGTAGGGAGTAGGGGACGGAGTTGGCGAGGATGAGTAGCCTCCAGCCATGCAGGAGTAGGCAGAGGTTCCTCCTCCGGAGAGCGTGGAAGTAGGGGAGCCTGGGAGGCCGTCAGCAAGGGGCTGATTGTAGAAGAAGAATCCGCACTGATGGATGAAGCTCTCGATGATTGTCTGGTAGGTGCGGGTGGCAGTCAAAGCATCCATGGTGGTGAAATCTGGTCTCATGAGCGTGGGCCAGAAGCAGATGGACAGGTTCTCACTGGTCATCAAGTTAAGCTTGTTGCTCTGGCTCACCCTGTTGAACGAGAAAAACCAAAAATGAAATTCATTTCTGAAAACTTCCAAGAAGAGATGCCTCGCATCTTCTACTCATGAACAAAACGTGACGCCATCACCTAATTCCCCTTCACCAGAGGTTTGCATTCCCTTTAATTATGAATGCGTGTAGAGGGACCAACTGCCTGTGGCAAAAAAAATTTTAATTTGTAATGCCCAGATATTGGACGCTGTTTTACGTTCCTGAATCATTGTTACCGATGTCAACACTGCTCGATGGGTATAGATTAATTAATCTCTGTAATTACCTCTGCTGCCAACACAGAGGGTCTCTTCATCTTTGTACAGCCTTTCTATGTCCCTCTGTGTCCAGTCATGGAAAGCTTTTGCTTCAGCAGACACAAATTATGTTTGTCCAGCAGACGACTATTCAAAATACACTGCAACAATCACATTTATTACATCTTAGCTCTTATTAAAGAAATAAACCGCACTAGGAAACAGCCAGAGCACTTGTGAGCCTATGCTTCTTTCGGTGACATCATCGGCAGGTTACTTGACTGGGTGACCAGCGGTGCAGTCAGCTGAGCTGCTGGAGGCCATCTCCGACTCTGCCCCTTTACTCACTTGTTCAAGTGGCTGATGACATATTTGAAGACCTCGTAATTCTCCCTGGGAAAGCGCCGCAGAACATCTTTCATCGTCTGAAGGCGGTGCTCCCTATCGTTGATCTCTGAATGGTGGTAGAGAGAGGCAAGAGGTTAGAGGAAGGGGGGAAAAAAAGAGAAGAAAAATATGGGTGAGAGAAGAGATTAGAGAAATCTGAGGAAAAGATGCCTGGGGAGTTAAAGTGGAGAGCAGAGAAAGATGAGGAGGGATAGCGAGAGGACAGCTGAAAGAGGAGACACTGACGGGCATGAGGGAGTTAACCGACTTCAGCTCTTGAATAATCTGTGTGGGACACACTGATTTCATCTCACAACAGTGCAAGCTTCACACAAAAACACACACAACTCAAACAGACTTAAAACTACAATTTTAAGAGAAAAAAAAATAGACCACACACATTCCAGGAGAAACACACCATGCATACACCCATTCCAGTCTCCTAAAGACTACGGCAAATCACACACAAACACACATGTACACACTGGGTGTGTTAAGCCTGATGGCAACAAGGAATGAGTCAGAAAAGCTGACGTCACCGGCAAACACAGTCCATCCTGTGTGTATGTGAGGGAGGCAGAGAGCAGCAGTGAGAACGGCAGATGTTCTCCACATCACAAACATGATTTACAAGCAGAGAATCAGAGTTTGTATTCCCACAATGAGGTCAGCGTGGATCAAAAACAGATTTGAGGCAGGATGACTTTACACGACTCCGGTTCCTTTCGCTGCACATCCATCATCTCTGATCAAAAACCCAACTTCCTACAGCTCACTTACAGTAATGTCACTGTGTCAATATGCATCAAAATCTTTCCTGAAACTCCCGTCTTCTCCATCTCTGTCTGCAAACTCTAATCACGAGGGCTTCGTGTGTAATATTTCTACAGGGTGAAGGGTGCAGTTCTTCCTGCCTTTTCCTCGTCTCCCTCCTCTATTGTGGCACCGACTGCAGGAGCTTTATCAGGTCTTTGTCACGGCTGAAGGGTCTCTCTGGGGCCGTTGAAAAACACACACACGCATGCAGAGTTCGGTGAGTGACAGCAGCCTCGCGGCAAGGGGTAAATCTCTCCGGCGCTATGCAAGACTAAGCTACGCTTTAAATCTCCATTCTGACAGATTACAGGACACAAAGAAAAAAAAGGAGCGTCTCTGGAGGGAGCTGGAGCACCCTCATTCATCTAGCGTATGACAATTTTCTCATGACTTCATCCAGACCCCAACAACCCTGCATCACCATGTGCAATCATCCCCACATCCTTCTTACCAAAGCCTTAAATACTCCCTCCTCCATCACCTTCTCCTCTCTTACCGAGCTTCATACGAAGTGACAAATCCAATTCTACCCATGGGTGGATTTGGATTGCAGTAGTTTTGCTTGTTAAGTTAAATAAATGTTACAATAAAAGGGAAAGGATTGAGGGTAAAATCCAATACACCAAGGGTTGTTATAAGGTGCTCTCTCCACATTGGTGTACCACCACCACCTCCTTGGCCCCCCAACACCAGAGCCCCGGGACTTACTGAAGGCCTCCACCAGGTCTGCCTGCATGCTGTAGGGCACCAGAGGATCAGGGAGCTCTGAGAAGAAGGCCTTCATAGCTCCTGCTACTGTGTTGATGGAGAAGTCTTTCTCTACCAGGTCCAGATTGTGGTCTAGGGGGAAAAAAATAAATACAAACACATGAAGACTTATGTGTCATGTTTAAGTCAGACAATGTAAACTAGCGACAAGTTAAATGAATAATGTTAATTGTTACTTTGTGATGCTAATTGTAAAGAAAAACCTCGATTTCTGCCATTTATAGTTTATGTTGTTTTAACATATACCTCCAACTATATAAGACTGTAAACAAAAGCATGTAACCGTCTGACTGCAACATTTGCACGTGTATGTAAATTCATACACAAGTGTATGTGTGTACTACATATGCTGCAAACGATGCAATCATATTTCAAATCTCACTCCTTCTTAAAAACAACAAAAAAACAGCACATAGCTAACAAACTTGTTTCGGCTCACATGCAGATGAGGCAAAAAAAAAAAAAAAAGAAGAGAACTTTGTTATTGAATTTCCACAGAGTTTTTACTTGGGGCCAGAGGTCTGGATTAATGTCAACAAACTGGTGCCTTCATAGATAAGGGTTAACAAAAATGAAAAGGAAAACAAAAAAAAAAACATACTGGAACTCATCTCTTCTTTAGAGCTTTTTTAAACATGTTTGAGTACTTTCTATTTAAATAAAAATGACACAAAAAATATCATCATTATAATTATTATTATATTAATATTCTTTGAATGAATAACAGCTGAAATGATGAAACAGAATGAAATAAGTTGAAATGCTTAAAAGATGGAATAAAGTGACATAAATTGAAACGCACTGGTAGGCATCGCTTCGATATTTTTTGTGCATAAATAACAGGAGTATGTAAAGGAAATAATAAACCTCCAAACATTTTTCTCAGTGGGAAAAATATTTTAATTTGTTGGATTTTAAATCTGCTTAAACAGTAAATGCTAAAATATCTTAAAAGTGTAAAATGGCACTAACTGTATTTAAAAGAATGCAGGGTTTTATGATTAGTCTGTCAACAACCCCAGAGTTTAATAAAAGTGTAAATACCACCTCTTCTCTGTGTGTTCAGTAATTCAAGCCCACCAAGCGCCGGTAGTCTAGCTTAGCTTAGTCGCAGGTGAGTGTTACACCTAACCTAAGAGACAAAACAAACTTCCTAATAACTCCAAAACGTTATTCACACATTGCCACTTATATGTTTACCTTATCTAGAGATATCAATGTCAAATGAGATACAAAAGGCTAATAAGGAGGAACTATATTTTGGCAAAGTGCCACCATCTGTGTACAGCGATTAACTGCTGCAGCACTGTTGCCAGGTAACTCTCGATTGCAGAGTTTGAGAAGTTGGTGAAATCTACCACAGCTCAGTTTACAGTCATCCTCCAAACCCTGTCCTCTTTCCTCCGTGTATCCCGCCTCGTAAAAGTGAATTAAAGTCAGCTGCTGACCGCCGGCTGGTCGCGCTGCTCACTACAGGATTTTGGCCGCGTCGCGGTCTATCACTTCGCCGAGCTGGTGGAACTTCACCAAAATGAGAATATAGCTGCTCGTATGTATCCGCTTATAAGATTGTTGCATCCCAGCTAGACGTTGTTAAATGAACAAGTCACAACACGTAAACAGGAATATTTTGGAGTTGTTTGGAAATGTTTTGTCATTTAGTCTCGTTGTCTCAATCCACTGTGTTCAACTACGTGATCAGGGGCTTCATCAGAGTTGGTTACTGATGCCCAGAAGAGGTATTTACCCTTTTTGTAAAAAAAAAAAAAAAAAAAAAAATCAAACTCTTGATTTGACAACAAATAAGGGAATTCTCAGAAATGTTGAGTTACGATTGATTCACCTGAGCAAAGAACTTTAAGATTTGTTCGCATAAACATGTTTGTTGTAGATGCGTGAATTCCTAACACACCAGTTTACCACAATAAAAAACAACAACAAAAGTCTTTGGATACACCACTGAATCTTAATTGACTAAAGGAAAAGTTAAATGACTGAGAATCGATTGTAAGGGTAATTTGAGCGATAATAAAGTCCCAAGAGTAAACCCACCAGAGAACCACTACCGGGAGTGTGAGAAAGAAACGTCATTGGAAAAAAAAGCGTAATTTTCTGATAACTTTTGACTTCACAAAGGGAGAACATGTTGAAAGACGAGCTGGAGAGTGAAAGTTCTTGGAGAGTCTCTGAGGAACTCCCACTGTGACGTTCTCGAGTTCGGTGCCTTTGACTCCACTTTCTCCTGCAGAAAGTTTTCTAAATCTTCGGGGAGCTGATGAAGTGCCAGCTTCAGAGGCAACTGCGCTGTAGTTTCACCTGTAATTGTCTTGTCCCATTGGCCTGAGGCTCAGAATGATTCAATGTAGGGTTTCAACTCTGATTAACTGAACTGGATTTAAGTTCAGCCAGGCATCCGCACACACACATGTAAGTAGGCCGTGGTGCTCTGTTATCTATCACGGCAGCAACATGGTTCATTAACCAAACCAATCTGGAGGCAATTAGCATCCCACACCTGACAGACAAATGCACGGAGACGCACAATGAGAGCCACTTGTACAGGTGTGATAATGCACACCGTAGCAAACAGACAACTGAGGGGGCAGCTCTGCAGCCTAAGAGGAAGTGAAAGCTAATTCTCTCAGCAGAATTAATGCTCTCTGGTTAATCAAGAGGAGTGGAGATTTGATAGATAGAAGCAGAGATGCACATGCTTCTCCTTCAGCAATTTCTTCGCACTCGGCGTACAAGCGTACAGGGCTGAAGGATGTGTGTGCATGTTTGATGTTTGAGTGCTGTACAAGGAAAGAAACCCACCTTGGTCGAATTGGCGCTGTAAGGTTTCCATTTCGGCCTTGTTCCCGCTGACCCTGTAGATGCCCTCTGTGCCTATCCCTGATGGAAACAGCAAGTGAGAAACGCTGTGAGCTCATGAGCAAAAAGTAAGAATAGAAGCTGGGAAGTCGGCTGTAAATTATTCTATACACAGAATAACGTACCGGCACAACGTACAGTACAGATACTGAGAGAGGAAAAAAAGTAGAAACACACAAAGGTCAAGAGGAATCCAGACTTACTAAAGGGGCTGCAAAAAGGTTTAGTTCCAAACGCAGGAAAAACACTGAGCTCTTTTACTTATTATTTTAAGAGTTTTGAGGCGCAAACTGACGATGCAGAACGGACAGCACCCTCAAGGACAGAAAAATAAAGTCATATATGTTGACTTAACCAGAGCTCTCAATTCATTACAACACCACCACCAGAAAAAAAAAAAAAAAAAAAGAGAGTGTAAAAATACACATGTAAGTGGTGCCGGTCTTAAGCTTGATTTCCCAAAAGTTTAATAATTAAACATTTAGAAGTATAAAAGACTTTGGACACTGCATACCATGTCCCGTTGTGTTTAATGCAGTATAAGTCCAGCTTTTTTATGGGTGGGTTGGGTGCTAATGCTAACATCAACCCGTTGCTCTTATGAGAGTGAAATTATTCTTGTAACAGCCCACAGTTGTCCCCTTTGCACTTTCACAACATAATCAACTGGAAGTTGTTTTTTTTTTTCAAAAGCCAGTAATTGGTGCCACATTGCCCAGCGTTGGATGTTAGCACAGCGTACACGTTTCTCTAAAATCCACCACGAGTTAAAATCTTTCAATGCATGAAAGACAAAAAAACGCCCCCAAAAACACTATCAATAATAATAGTAATAATACCCAAAACACACATTTAAGGGCAGAAATTTGTTTATTTGAGATGGACCTAAGGAGAAAATGAGCAGTGCAAGCTGTTTTTTTTTTTTTTTGTTTTTTTTTTGTCATCATTTTTTCATTGAAATCTGAGTTTCGAGTATTTACAGGGAGCCAGTAACTTAACAATAACGAGAAAAAAAACCCTGTAACCCCAAGCACTGAGCACAAAGAGGGAGAACGAGCAATAAGTTCATTTAACATCCTTTAAGTTCTGAGTGGGTGTGCTTTGCCCGATGTTTGACTGAATCCCTGTGAGGTTTCAGTAAAATCAAACTCCCTGAACAGAGGTATGCTTTGTATCCACAATCTCTGAATAAAGAGGTAGACAGGAAAGACATAGCGAAGTATGTATTTTATTTCATTATTTCAAAACTTCTCTGGAGGTGAAACTTTAAATGCTCACAGCAGGTGAAGTCTAGTGTGATATGAATCAAGAAAAAAAAAATCAAATACTCATTAAAAATGGCTCCTGGATTTTATCAACTGCTTGTAGCAATAATCAATTAAAAAAGCATAAGTTTTAAAAACTGCCTTGAGTTTTTTATTCCTCTTGAATTGTACCACTGTTGTTTTGGTTAAGTCGGTTAAAACTACTCTTAGAGGTCCTCACATTTTACAGTTGATTTAGTAGCTTAAATAAAAAGTACAAATGCCTTTTTAGTACAATCTGCTCTCCAAACTACTTCAGGCTCAGTGGCAGAAAATATAGAAGCAGGCATGAAACAGTCACATATTAAGTATCACGCTATATTTGAGCCCTTTTACTTCTGTAATCTTAATAACCTCCAGCCAAATTAAAAAAACTGGCCTCACATTAAAATGTGTATCATTATTGTTTACTTGCAGCAAATTTAATAAGCAGTTTGCTTAGTAAGACTAAACTGTAAGGAACGTAATCAAAGTGAAAAAGCGACAGAGAAGAAAAACACAGAAGGACTTTGTTTATTTCAGTCCATCAATATTTTTCCCCCTTTTCACATAAAGATAACGCTCCACCTCCCATCCTTGAAATGCTCTCTTCACTCACACTTTCGGGGCAACTCAGGGAAACAAAGAGCAATCCTGAGGGAGTGAGGGTGATAGGGAGTGGCAGAAAGAGAGGACGAGAAAGGGAGAGGCTTGGAGGAAATAAGAGAGCTCTCAGTCGAGGCATACAGAAATCGATCTACTCCTTCCACCAATCAATTATCCACAAAAGCTTTGCTATCCAGACACTAGAAAAACAGGGATGGGAGGATAGATAGAGGGAGGGAGCCGTGTTGCAGTGGTGAGGAGGGAAAGTAAAAGATAGGGCCAAAACAAGAGCAGAGAATTAGAAAGATGGTGTGGGAGGAAAGAGACAGTGAGAAAACTAAAGGGATGGGGAAAGATATATAAAAGGATGGGAAAAGTACGAAACAGCTGCCAGACAGGAAAATAAAAAGAACACAACAAATGTGGGAAGGGCAGAAAAATCTGTGAAAAGAAATATTATATACACACACACACACACACACACATACATATATATATATATATATATATATATATATATATATATATATATAT
>JAOWBL010000005.1:8809733-8931275 GCA_028564865.1 Zenarchopterus dispar | reverse complement strand
TATATATATATATATATATATATATATATATATATATATATATATATATATATATATATATATATATATATATACAGATAGATATATACATAGACAGATAGACAGACAGATAGGTATCTATATATTCATATATAGATATATATATACATACAAACATACGTACATACATAGTCATGTATGGTCATGGTCAAACAGAGTGCTATCACTGCCTGCTGTTAAAGTAAATAAAAACACTTACTGTGACAAACAAATGTTTATCAGCTTCCCCTGACTGTGTAATTCTCACTACTTTCCCTTCTTTAACTCTGTTAGGACAAGTAATTGATTAGTTCTAGTAGCTCCCGGAGCTTTAGGCGACACACATAATTAAAAACAGCCATTTGTGGTGGCTTTACACTTTGTACCATCACTCAAGTGGCCAAAAACATGCTTGTGGACCAGCAAACTCAGACAGAGTAGGAAAAAAAGCCCAGCTCCTGCAGTTAGCGAGTGTGTTCCTGCAGCGTGTTACTGCCTGACACAACACCAGCTGATCCCACATCAGCTCGGATCCCAGCGTCTCTCTGGGTTCAGTAGCCCAGAGGCTGATTTCATAGTTCACCATGGAGACAGGCAGTCGCTGGGTGCTGCCCTTTTCGTCGCTATGGAGGCTCCTCCGTCCGGCAGATGTGCCTGCGCATGCTAACACACATTCATCACCTCGGTACCCATGAGCAGAGCACCCTGCGAATACCACGCCGGCTGAAAGCCTGAGCTGAGGGGAGATAACAGCAGTCACTATGGATTGATTTTATATGGCTGCTTTTCTACAAGCTCACAATGCATGAAAATAACACAAAATGCCACATCTACTCCTATTATTCTCAAGGACAAAAGGAGGGAGTCATGAAGCACAAATAAGGGAAGCAACAGAGAAAGACGACTCTCGAATAGGAACTATGAAAACTACAATAAGACATTTTATTCAGCTGGCTAACTCCTGTTACTTATGAGCAAAAAATAAACCACAAAAAACTACATGCAGTGTAAGTGTACTTACATAAATACATATATTTACATCACTTGCAATTAGATCATAGTTTGAGATCTGCACAGATGGGAATTAAAGCAGGAATACTGGGAGCATTTTTGGTGGAAGGTTCAAAGGAAAGGCAAGGATGCAGGTCAAAGCAGCAGACCTAGGGTCAGCTTGGCAACATCTCTCATCATCAGCTCATGTTACAGCGACAAAAGTGTAGTCTGTGCTGGATGGTACTTTTCTGTAAGCACCACACTCACAGATTATAGACACATATGGGATAAGTAACGTCTGACTTGCAGCAGCTACAATTTACTTCCACATGGCATCTCATTTCTCCTTCCAGTTGCAGAAATCTTCATCGAGGTTGTGCCATTCAGCCTCACATTTACTAGTGCTCCACATGAACTAAATAACCTCCACGTACACTTTGCTGAGTCCTAATCTGCGTAGGGTTACAGTCCTTACACATGAATAAACATTTACACAGCAATGGAACGAGGTTGAAACCAAACGTCCTTCCAATTTCCTACATTGCGATATTGATTGCGAGGGAGCCGTGGGGCAGAACATTACCTGGCAGCCCACCGGCTAAAACACATCCTGACACATGCACACTCAGCATGCTGATGACAGAAAGAGAAAACGGTGACTGGGGAGCAGAAAGGTGGAGGGAACAGCTGGAGTGAAATATACTGTGGACTGAAAGGAGTGAAGATAGGGCAAAGCAAAATGAAAAAAACTCGACAGGTGTAGGTGCTCAGAGACATGAGGGGAGTGACAAGAGCGGATCAGGAAGCAAACAACGAGAAAACTAGAGACGGAGGGGGAAAAAAATAAAAACTGAGTGAGAATAAAAGGTGGAAAATACTTCAAGAGGAGCTGAAAATTTGCCTCGTGAGTGCCCAACATAGTATGTAAATGCACAATTGAACCAGTTTTTCCCCTTTATCCAGCAGTAACCGCTATAACTGCTCCAGTTAACATCTGAACAGGGAGAGGTAAAATCTAACATGATGGCTTGTTATCTAAAGCTTTGCCTCTACGCTCCTGCATGGGAAAGGAGGTGGATGTTTTGTAAGGCCACAGTAATCCACAAATGCAGAGTTTTTAATCAGGACAGAGATTACAGTGGAATGCACTAGTACGTCAGTACGCAACAGCCATGTTTGCACTGAAAAGGCACAAATGCACCGCATCTTATGAAAGGTAATGAAAAGAGGATTTTCTGCCACTAGTGTGTACATCACATATGTAAAAAAAATAAAAAATAAAAATGCAAGTCTGAGGTTGGTAACTGCCATTAATGGTTGAAGGATATGGTTAAAATCCTCACCAGCCAAGAATAGAATGACGTGTGTTAAGTCTTTACACACACACACACACACACACACACACACACACACAGACACACACACACAAAGACACAGATTCCTGCCTCTGGTTTAGTGTAACAGCTGGTGGCAGAATGAAAAGCAGGTTGGCCGTCCTAGGGCAGTGGGGCACCAGGACAGCCTGGCGTCTTGACAACAGGGTAGCAAGGTTAGGAAAGGCTATCTCAGCACATCTGTGATCTCAGAGAGGAGAGAAGGAAGTCGCTGACAACACACAAGTCACCTGTTAGCTAAGCACAGTTGTGCGTGGATATGGACCTGTGTTTCTCTGATCATAAATTGAGCTTCTCAGTTAAATACTCCATTTTAGTGACAAACTTATTTATTATTGCCTTCTAACATTCCCTGATGTACTATATGACAGAGCAGCCTTGTTAATTTATCATAATACTGCTTCTGTTAGTATTTAGGTAATCAGAAACGATGTTAACATCCTTGGTTCATGTACCTGTAGATGCTCACATGTAAAAAAACATTTATCATCATTCAGCAAAAACATGAAGAAAGAGTGTGCACAGAAGGCTTCTTGTGACTGAAGGTGGGCGACAGTAAACTACAATCCAATCAGAGATGAGAATTAAGATGAGGGAAAAATGAAGCAGAATAGGGGGAAAAAGTAGACTGACTATGCAAAATTATCAAAGCCATGGGTAACACACACAGAGGTAGAGTAGTTTCTGTGGGATGATTCACAAGAGTTAAAACCCAACTGACAGAAACCAACAGCCTTGTTTCACTGCAGTGGATGTCATCAAAGCAGAACTAAAGAGGCTTTTGTATTAAAATCATATTCAATTTCATATTAAGTAAGATTTGATTACTTTCAAGAAGTTTTGTCTAAGAAAACTGCCCAAAGTAACTTTGGACTCCCACCCTGGTTGACTCTTGTTATGTCACATGAGAAAGGATGAAAGAAGCTCACAGAGCTACAGTGGACATCACACCAGAGATGACTAAGAGGCTCAAGAAAGTGATGAAGGACGAGAGCAGATGAACACCATACCAAGCAAGAGTACATTTTTGACAGTGTTGTAAAAGCAATTCAGCCTCCAACCCTATAGGGGGAGCCTCTGAGTTCAAAACAGCACATTTCCTTTAACCATTTCCCATCGTGATCAAGTAAAGAAGACTCTTACCTGTTGTCTCGATGAAACGGATGCACTTCTCGATGAAGACTGGGATCGGTCTCTCAGGTGTGACCACAGTGGTCAGAGGCATGCCAAAGTAGTTGCTTTCAATGGGTTTTGAGATGGAATGCCTGGGTTTGGGACGTGGTTGTTTCTGAAAAAAGAAAAAGAAAGAAAAATCAGTTTGGTGGGAGCAATCAGAGATAGAAAACATCATCTGAGACACACTGAGCCTGGAGACATTGTTCTGGGAATGGTTTGATTTAGATGTACAAGACCATGACCTTATGTAAGAGTTGCTGTTTTGCTTTTTTTTCTTAGTTTTTGAAAGAAATGCATCCACACACCTATCTAACACATTCCTTTAAAGTGACACCGATCAGCAATCACACATTCCTGTCTTGAAGCCTGTTCTCTGCATCAGTGTGATATACATCAGCGCCCTCATCACTCTCGTCCTTTCATTTTTACCCTCCCAACTTTGGCATTTTCTGTTTCTTTTTTACATCTTTACTGAAATGCAGCTCACATGTCGTCAAACAACTCTATTCACTATTAAATTCTTTTTAATTCATTTTTTTTCTCTTAAGATACCCCACATACACTCCTGCAGCACTCTCCCTCTCTGAACGGCCAAGGCATCAGCAGTAATTTCACCGCCGTCTGACGACGTTCAGTGGGGATGATCTGAATGCCCCAGAGGTTTGGCTCTCTAGTAAGACTGTTAGGCCCCCTGAGGCCTGCCCTAGCAGGCTGGGTGGTGAGGCAGGAATACACGGTTGGCTGGACACACAGACTGTGGGTGTGGTGCAGGCATGACAGACAGACACAGGAAAGCAGCAGAGGAGTGCTCATTAAAAAGAAGAAGCATCGGCCTGACTTCTGCTCCAGATATTGGCCACACTCTACACTCTACCAAACATTTTCCAATAGCTCACGTTCAAGCAAAAAAAAAAAGGCAGAAAAACAGTCATTAGTGCATGTTGTCTTCCATTTGCCTCAACCTGTAAGACCCTAAACAACATATCTGCAGCTGTCCAACTGCTGTTACATTTATGTTATGGCTTTTACACCAAGCTGCAGCTCAGTTTGTTTTCTAACACAACCCCACACAGACCGATTCCTGCTGGAATTCCTTTACTTATCACTCCGAGCTACCTTCCCCCTCTGTCAAGCCCAATCTCTCTCAACATTCCCCTTTTCTCTACATGCACACACACTCAGACTTGTGGTCAACACATGTGCAAGTCTACATCCTGTGTGTGGAACATGTAAAGCATATTCATGTGTTCGCAAGTTGGACCAAAACACCCACGAGGCTGCATTTGTATTCAGTTGGTCGTAACACTGGAATACAAGAGTGATTTCAGTTTGTTGTGGTAGATCATATTTTATCTGAGTCCTGTGATAGTGATTGTGTGTCTAGTGGCTAACTCAGTTCAGTCAGCTGTCTCGGTACCCACAGACAGACACACACACACACTTCTCTAGCCTAGCGTCTTCTCCCCCTGCCGTTTTGCCTTCTGGCCACTCCTTTTAGTTGCTGACTGGGACAGGATATGTTGCCAGTGTTTAGAAGACAAAACAAGCCTCTACCACAAAAAAAAGAAAGAAACAAAATGAATCCCTAATAAATTGTAGAGATTCTCGTGAGCATTTCCATACGCTAAACACTGCAGGACATGCAAACGACTTTCATTTCCACTGTCATTTCATCTTTTTTTTTTTTTTTTTTAACTCATACTATTGATGTGTTTTTACCTTTTCTTCAGCCACCTCACTGCTGTTCATTTCTTGCATGAGGACACTAGACAAACTAGGTGACTGAGGAATTTCAAACATTCCTCTTGCTGCCTGAGAAGGTTTCAAAAAAGCTGCAGGAGACCAGGAGGAAATGTGTCAGGCTTCTCAGTGAGAGAGAGTGATCAGCACAGACACAGTCTGTCACTGCCTGAGGTAAGTGGGGTGTTTAAAACGGCCTTGGAGTCCACTTTAAAATTATTTTCACCAATTTACTGTTGACTCAGAGAGGCAGACGACAAACAAAGGCTCTGTCCAAAGAAATATTTACACAACATAAGCCACAACTTCCAACTTTAACTCAACTAAAAGTCTGACTTTGCCTTGAGCCTGATAAGCCACTAACATAAAAATCACAAACTATTGTAACTGTCAGAGCACTTCTCCCAAGAATGACCAATTAACTCAATAAAATGTCATCCCGAGGGATAAATGGAGATTAGAAATTGGCTCTTATCTCGGAGAGAGCTACTTATAAAATACATGATGGAACTCAATCCTTTGTTACAACTACGACAAATCCATAAACGCTTGTAATGTAGATATGCAGACCCCAGATCTGTTGCATGCCACAAATCAGAAGCTCTAACAAGACTAATGAGACTATCACCGATCCACACGCTGGTGGCTTCAGTCCTCTCAAAATGTGTAAGTTTATAACGTCCCATTTGATGATTTGTGTTATGTGATGCTTTATTGATTCCCCTTTCAAGTTCATAATGTCCTATTTGATAGTCTGTGTCATGTGATGCTTTATTGATCCTTCTTTCATCTTGCCTCAAGTCAGATTGCAGGGTCAAATAATAGTCAGACCCACTGGGAAGTCTGTGCTTGCTAAGGTACGACCTGAACTGAGTTGCTCACTTCACAGGGATGTCTATCTGACCAGAAAACTGCGCTGCTGCCTTTTGATTGAGTCCTTTTTACTTCTTTTTTTTTTTTTTTTTTTTTTTTATAAAGTCCTAGAGAATGCAGTCTGAGCGGCTGAAAAAATGCAAGGCAACAACCTCCATGCAGGTTCTTGGACACCACAGTTGAATGTGTGAAAACATTTATCATACACCTCCTGTTTCACCCTCCTGACAGCCACGGCAATTATCACAGATGCACAAGCACAGCATACACAGATGTAACTCCTGTTCAGCTGGCACTTCTCTACCACACCACGTGTGTGAATGAACAACATACCAGGCTGATAATCCAAAAGGGAAAGGTCAAAAGTATCACCACATCATGAGTGAGAACCAAGGACATGAAAGAACGGGACACAGGGAGACAGAAGATAAGTTAAGGGGGAGATACCTGCAAAGAAAAGAAAAAGACAGGAAGAGAAGCAAGAGGGAAACATAAAAAGAATGGGGCAGGAATGAGAAAACCTAAAAGTATGAATCAGCAAGATGAGAAGACAAACAGAAAGGACAGGAGAGAATGAAAGGAAGGAAGCACAAAAAAAACCAAATAGACAAGGATGAATTGGAGGTCCTGGGAGCAAGCAGACAAGCTTTGACACATACTTCACTGCAAAGCCACAAAAGTGCAAAATAAACAATGCTGATGTTTGCCAACAAGCAACTTTACTACATTCAAACCAAAAAAAAATATATATATATATATATAAAAATCGATAAAAAATAAGCTTACTGCATCGTCTGATTTTCTATGTAATAAATACAAAGGAAGGTTTTAACTTTAGATAAGAGGTTAATACGCTGAGATGTTTGCTCTTTGTCAGGGCTACTATTTTCTAAAAGGAGGGATGTTTACAGCTAATTTGCAGACATAAAAAAGAAGAATTTCTTCCTGAATCAAGAATAGTAAAATCAAAGTGGACATTTAACAAATTTTGGAGAGTAAACATCCAATATTATTGTGACAGCTGTTGCATAATCAGAAGCCCATTACAACCAGAAAAACAGAGTACACTCTGAGTCTGTCCCTATTCATTAAGAGTTGATACTTTCTGGTATAGAAGCATAAAGACATGCTTCTCCCTCTGATGATCTGGCTAGTTTAGAGGGCTCCCACTGAGCGTTGAGGAAAAAAATATGACAGACTTGATTTCAGAGAAAACCTCCACAGTATGACATGTTTTCAGTAGGCTCAGTTTCAAAAGGAAGAGAGATTCAGAGGCTAGAAAGATGATACTGAACTCAGTTTTTCTTTGACTCTACTTTAAAAAAAAAAAAGAAGTTATCCACTAAAGTAAACAGCTGTTTAATCTCTGCCAAAAGCTAATTAAATTGGGAATAATCTGTCTGTACATGCGCATACATGCACACAAAGAGGTAAAAGCACAGTAAATCCTCTACTGGTTAGTTATTCTATTCCATTTACAGTGATTTTCATTTTTGCTGAAACTTTAATTTCATACTAAAAGGTTGTCAGCAAAAACATTCTTGCCAGGGAAAAGGTACTTCAGCTATTTAGAAAACTATTTTAAAATGCTCATGAGTAATGGCGATGATAGATGCAGTTTTGGAACACTTGTCAACTTTCATGGTTGAGCATGATAATTTTGTTAAATAAAATTAAAATTAGTTTGCATTTTTTATTTACATAACATAGCTGGTACACATTCATACATTTAAGGCATATGTAACTCATATACACAAACACTAACCTTTGTAGTTATGCGTAAGGTCTGGAGGATATTTCTCTTTTTAGGATCTTCAATCTCCTCAATGAGGTTGTCCTTCTGAGCCCCCTGATCCTGGTTGGACTTGGGTGGACCTGCCATTTCATCATCACTCCCAATAGAGAAGCTTGCCCTGAAACTGCTGAACTTCCCAAGCCGTTTAGATCGGTCTCTGTAAAGCTTAGGCTTTGCCCCAGCAGCAGACAACTTCCTCCTGCGCTCCAGCGAGCTGCTATCCGCCTCACTGTCCGATCCATTGCCGCCAGCACTTCCATTCGAGTGACCTTTGTTAGCATTGCGGATGGTGATGATCTTGCCTTGCGTGCTGTCATGGGGGACAGAGTAAATATTCTCTTCCTCTGTTGGTCGAGGTTTGTTCAAAGCATCCATGGGCTCCGCGTAGTCTGAAGGATCATAGCCACCCTCACTACCTGGAGCCCAGGTGACAGCTTGGGGCAAGGAACGTCGGTTGGTGCCTCCCTGCTGGTCCGCATAAGGACTATGGTTAAGCTTACGGACAGGCTTGGGCTTCACTTGTGGAGGAACCTTGTTGTTCAGCTTGATCTCAAAAGAGCTGTTCTCTGAAATGACGGAGATTGTATCACTTGACTCAAGGTCTGGCAGCTTGAAACTTCCTAGGTGGGAGCTAAGACTAAAATCGTCCCTAAATGCAGGGTAAGGGGGTGATGGATCAATATCGTCCTCTGAGTCCATATGACTGGATTGGACTGGACTGGGGGAACCTGTGCTCTCATTGGTGCATGCTTCGGCCACATTATCATACATATGTGAGGCCTCAACGATAGTGCGCTTTTCTATCACTTCTTTGAAGAATAGTTGGAAAAGGTCTATCTTATGAAGTCCCCCGACTACCCCACCATGCCCACATATTACCGTGTTAAACCGGGCATCTATTTCATGGGCCAGCTCTTCTCCCTGCCCAACTTGTTCCTTAGCTGATTCTGAGTCTGACAGCTCCATCTGACTCTCTCCTACTGCTAGCAACTGAACTGGGATGATGTCTTGGACCTCACAGAGGAAAGCGCACAGCGTCTCCATAGAAGCCTTGCGCCGGGCAGAGTAAACTGCAATGTAACCATGGACCAGTCCAGTCTTGCGCAGGGAGAACGAGGAATGGAAGGAGAGCAGGGACAGTTCTACGCTCTGCCTCTGCCCTCCTATATTGAGATCCAGAAGAACCGATGTGCCGCTGCTGAGGCTGGATGCGGGACGACAATGCTGGGGCAAAAGGAAGGGAGCGAGGAGTTGATCTAGATCATACGTGTCTCCACACATCAGGCACATGACAATCCTTGGGTCTGCGTCGACAGTTGGTTGGGAATGAGAGTCTCTGAAGGCAGAAGATGGAGGAGGTAATGGAGGAGAGCTGCTCCCAATGTTTCTCCGTGTTTCTAAGAGGTTCCTCAGCATCTGGCTAATCTGCTTTTCACTGACATTGCGTCCATAACCCATGCCTGGAGATGCAGGGTCTAGGTAGGCACACAGTAGTTTTGCGGCCACTTGCTGCCCTTGTTGGATAAGGGTTTGAGCCGTCTCCCCTCCAATATCTCCTATGGACCCCACCCCCCGCTTAGTGACCAGAAGGAGGGACAGTGGGAGATGGGATAAACTGTATTCCCTTTCCCTTCTGCTTATGGTTGACTCTTTAAGCTTCTCTAAACTCTCGACAACATAGGAGAGGGACTCCTTTGAGTTGTATAAACACAGGCAGCCATGTGGTGTGAAGGTGGGCGTGCTGAAGGAATTGACTGGCAGACGTACATTGCCTTCTATGGGACGAAGGGCTAACTCATACATCTTCCCATCTACTACGTACCGGTCGTCACTGGTGCACAGGGCTCTTATCTCATTTGCCATTTCTCTGGCTAGCCCATCTTTCCCTAGAATGACAAGATTTATCCGCTCCGTCCTCCCCCCATCCAGTCTTGTGCTGTCTGATGATGGGTAGCGGGTTGGGAATCTGGAGGCCAATATCTGCTCTATTTTACTGTCCACACAGTGGGGGCTGTTTGGACAAGTGTCCTTTGTTGGATGGTAGACAAAGTGGATATGTTTCAATACTAGAGCATCCCTTTCAGCCTGAAGCTTCTGCAGAGCCTTAAATCTTTGCTCCTCACCCAACACTGCCTGAATTGCCTCCATTTTCTCTTTACTTGGCTTTGCATCCACTTCTAACTCGTAAAAGAGCTCAGAATATTCAAGGAGCAGCTCCTGAAAGTCCTCTTTGGCCCTATCAATGATTTCCTTCTGGTGTTTGTTGTAGATGTCCAAATATTCAGACTCATCCAGCCACTGATAGAACTCCTCATTCATGATGAAACTTCGGGCCTCCTCCCATGGTTTACCTGGTGTGATGAAAGGAGAAATACTTAGCGTTTCCTTGAAGTCCCATCTCATCTCAGCTCGTTTGCGCTCTCTTCTTAACTGCTCCAGGTGGGCGTCATAGACAGCTTCAGCTGCAGGGGTCTCCAAGAGGTCCTGGGGGATTCGATCATCCTCCATGTTATCAATGTGTGGTGTGGTCTCCCAAGGGGTGTCATCTAGAACTACAAACCATTGAGAGAAGTCTCTCTTTGTCTCAAGGACTTTCTGAACTCCAGACCAGCTCAGGTGATCTATCTCATCCAATTCTGGTAAAAGCACAGACAAGGCCTGCGGAAGAGTACTTAGGTAGGCCTTCCTCCGTTTCTCTATATGCTCTTGTTTAAGTCTATGAACATGCTGCTGGAAGAGCTTCTTGACTTTAGCTGTCCCCTCAAGAAAAACGTAATCCTTGTACTCAGTGGCTGTCTGCATGCGGCAGCTGACAGCAGGCCAAGTCTCATTGTGGTTCTTCACAATTCGGTTAACCAACCACTCATAGCGGTCTTTGGCTGAGGCAATCTGTTGACTCTGCTGTTTTAGAGCCTCAAAGTAAGGGATAATCTTGGGTTTTCCCCTACTCTTGTCTATTAGCTGAACCAGTGTAAGAAAAGCTAAGTCAACATTAATATTAGAGCGTGCTGATGTTTCTACCACTTGTAGGTTCTTCTTGGCGAGGGCAAAACTCTGAGCATCTTTGATGTAGCGTTCAACTCCTTCATCACATTTAGTGAGAGCAAGTACAACTGGCTTCTTCGTTTTAGCTAGCTGATTATATAGATTGCCAACAAACTTCATCTGTTCCTCGAAGCTACGGTTCATACCCCTGCTAACATCCACGCAGAGTAAAAACCCATCCACCATCAGCTTGCCTTCAGGCATCTGTTTTTGCTCAAAGTCCTGCTCCAGCCCCAGCTGATCTGTGCAGAAGTACATCAGCTTTTCAGCTGAGGCCAGCTTGGTGGAAGCTGCCCTTTTAATGTAAGGCTGGAGTGCCGTACTACGATGCGGCTGGAATGTCTGATCATCAATGAACTCTGTCTGTTCCACCACATTCATACGGGATTCTGGACCCTCCTCCATCGTCCTCACAGCCTCTCCCCAAAACAGGAAGTGATCATTGTTCACCACGCGGCCTCCAAAGTCACTGGTGCTCAGAACCGAGGTGTGGTCCAAGTAGAAATTGTCTGCACTTGGCCGAACAAAGCGGTTACACAGGCAGGACTTGCCTACACCACATTGGCCTTTCTCTTTCTCTGTGCCGGACAGCCCAACCACAACCAGGTTGTAGGTGGGTGCCCGGACATCTTGTTTTTTGGCCATCATCATCGCTGGCAGAAGCTCATCCTGCCATGCTGGCTGTTAGCTCTAGGGAGAGGAGGAGAAAGCTGCCAAGAAAGCAGGGTTTCCATGCAAGTGCTCACTGGGCTGGGGTCTGGTCCTGCAAGACAAGAGAAAGGGAGAGAGAAATGCAGAGATTTAATCTAAGGATACACAAAAATATTTCAAGGACAGGATATATTATTATACAGCTATTGTGTTTCCTAAAAAGACTGAGGTTAGTGGGAAAGCTGCTGGAATGTTGAACATTACTTAACCCAGCTGTACGTATCCAATGCTTTCCAGTGCTAAAAGTCTTGCCCCTCATATTGAGACTCCATATTTCTTTTGGCTGACCGTCTGATACCCAAAAGTATAGGTGGTCATCTCATTATCAGTAAAGTCAGAAAAAATTTATGTGTAGTTTTCACATTTGCAGCAAGCGAGACATGAATATACACAGAAACCACACCACACACTTGTGAAGACAAGCATACTAAGCTCCTTGCAACCCAAACGAACGGCACACACACACAAGAAGATGAAAGCAGATAAGTGTTCCAGAGCTAAAGTTACTAATTGGCCAACGAGGGAAAGCCACCTGCATTTTAAGAGGGTGCACTGCCTGTTGGCTGACTTGTCTCCATCAAAAACATGTTTTCCTATGTTCCTTGCCCAACAGATCAAAGTTGGCTAATATACCATCTCTAATGTCTCACCATATTTCACAAAACAAATTAGTGAAGCACAAGCAGGAGAAAGATATACCTAACATATAGTGTATAAATGTATAGCTGAGATGATAATCTCAATATAAGTTTCTCTTCTGGTAGATCTGATCTAAAAATAAACTGGCAAGAAAGAGAGTGTGAGGAATAGTCCCCTTTGACAGTACAATTTGCAAGAAATAATAATCTTCCTAATCTGTAAGACAGACAGTACACTCAGACTTGGAACGTGAGACCACCCCCTCCATGTCACAACGGAGGCATTTATCTCTTAAAACAGACATTAAAACTACCATTAATAGTGAAGAGCTCCTTTGACAGAGAGCACAAAGGCAGACAAAGCCTTCATTGCTGTAGAATTGAGTTTGTCAGACAACAGAGAGCTGTGGATTTGCAAAGATGAACTTCAAAATCCAACACAACACCAGAGGGAAAGACAATGAAAAGGAAACTGTAGGAAGATTAAGAAACCTGCTACAGCGGAGCTCACAGAAGACAAAACAATAAAAAATAAATAAAAAGGCAACCTCACACCTGCCCTGTATCAACTGCTGCACATTCTCTATACTGAATTTTAGTTTTTTTTTTGAAGGCTGCTAATCAAAGTTCAAAGCTGACAGCTCTGGAAGCACTGAAACCCAACGCTTCACTGAAGCAATTTCTCATCATGCAGTGAATTAACATTGCAGTAGAAAGATCCCTTGTGGCTCACCAGGTACAGAAAAAAAAAACTAGTGCCAGCAGAAAGAGGAATCAATTTCAAAAAGAATACCTTGTGTTTTGATATTTGTAGAGGAAAAGTAGATGAAAAATGCATCAAGGCACACACAGACAGACCAAACCCTTGTAAAAATGTGCACTGTGCCTTGTTCAAATGCTTAATGACTGATAGGTTCAAAAAAGTATGCTCATGAGCCAGTAATTGTTATTCCATGGACTTTGTGTGTTGTCTTACATGATTAATGCATACATCCATGTCTATAAAATCATGTCAGCACAAAATGTCTGTATGATCTTGGGCATAAAACATGTGTGCTCACAGTCAAATATATTATATTGACATGGGAATAAATGTAGAATATCTTAAGTGTGACTTAGGGCACATTTGTGACCAGCTGGATCAAATGCAGTCAAGCACCCCAAAGACCAGCCAGGCTTAACACCAGCAGATCTCATCTTACATCCATTTTTCCTGACCTCACCTCTACTGTGTTGCAAACCTTCAAGCTAATGTATATTTTGTGACAGTCCGTTAACATGTTCCCTGCAAAGCAAAAGTTCTGCAAGTGACAAAGAGCTGAAAGGTACTGCAAACATTATTTTCCTCTTGTCCATAAAAATTGGTATGTCAACGTAGGATCCAAACAGACAGGATTTAATGGTTTAGAATACAGCTGCAACAGATGATGGAAGGAAATAAAATGACTGAACCCAAACTACCAGACTCATAGAATAGGTTACATATATTTCCTCTATTTCATAATGTTCAACTACTCAGTGCAGCAGTCCTGTTGCAGAGTAGTCAGGGAAACAGTCTCCCAGTTCACCCTGAGGCCAAGTCTCTGGTGCGCATGAGCACCCGCATACCAGTGCCTTTAAGGCCCTGGGCTGTACAGAGCTGAAGCACAGATAGATTAGGGTTTCGCATCTGCCTCTGACCCTGAAACAAGTCTGTAAGCAGAAAATCAAAGGGAGATTTGGTAGGAGTGATACAGGAAGGACTGGAAACCACTGGTGGAAGCAGTGGTGGATGGGAAAGTAAAGACATTTGGAGATGATGGTGGTATAGAGAAGAATGGTTACCAAGGAAGTAGAGAGAGGTCTGCAGACTGAGTAATGCGATTTTCACATTTGAATTCCCCGAGGCAAGAGGAGCAGGGTGTGGTGAGGCCTGGCTGAGTAAAGGGTCCGGGGTCGAGCCCATCACCCACCGCCACCTCCCTGTCTAATCGCTAACAACATCCCAAACTACCTAAAACATCTCTGTCCCACTATCGATCCTTCACCCCCACCGCCCCCATCTTTTTTCTTTTTCTTCCTCTCTCACAAGTATTTAGCAGTGTGTTGGTTGAAAACTGTTAAAACACAGCTTGGCCTTGAATGTAGAGGCCCTTTCTAGGTCACTGCCTGTCTCAAGGACAAGAAAAAGCAAGGAAGATAGGATGCATCTGTGAGCTGTTTGAGTGCAGCCTGGAGCTAATGCTTAGGCAGCAAGACATGAGGTTCATCCTTACACGTGTTGCAAAGGGCAGCAGGGGAGAGGCTGTTTTCACTGCCCCTGAGCAGAGAACATGTAGCCTTCGTGGGGTAGCTGCATTCCTTTCATTACAAAGTTACAAGAGTTAGCAAGGGATCATTGCCCAGAAGTTTGGAGTTATTGTCAGCCATGCCTGACTTGATATACAGTATACACACACACTCATCAGCTACTTTATTAGCTGCGACTGGTATATCTAATAAACTGCTGAGAATATATTTATGTGTAGTGCAATTCTGGAAACATTCTTCAGTCGTTTTCTTAACTCAGTGGCAGGAATGTCATGTATTTCCAAATAAATTACACAGTTTGATTAAAAACAACTGGACATGGTGAAAAAGGAGGAAGCTCTGTTTCCTATCAAAATGTGGAACTGCACAGTCAAATTAGCTGGAACAAAAAAAAATAAATAAAAAAATCATGAAATAGTTGTGAAGCAGTATGACGGAGGTGATGATGACAGAGGCAGCAGGAAAAAAGCGCTCTCTCCGCACTACTTTATTTGATACAAAATTAGTCAGACCTCCCTTTGTTTGGTACTAAAAATGTTTCTTTCTTACAGTTCCTCCTGCATGATGTAAGTGTGTAGCGAGTTGTATGTCTCCTTTCCTCTCCCTTATTATTTTACAAACATGGCCATTATCATATAGATTTCCCATAGCCATGTGTCATGGTTTGTTTTTCCATCCTTACTCTTCTCTAGCTGCATCAACCTCCTCCCCCTTTTCTCTCCCTCTCAGGAGACTTGTAGTCCATTAGTAAGACACTAGGGTCTTGGCCAAGGCACTGGGGCTGTGGTTGGGAAGGGGGGTGGACTTACACTGATACCACCTCCAGCTGAGGCTGTGGTCTCCCCATGGGGAAGGGCAGATGAACAGAACAAGGGAGGGGTAGAAAAATACAACACAAATGCTGATAAATATGTCCAAAACAAAAAAAGCACACATAATATTTGTTAGTTTCTCCCTTCCTATGAGCAAATGTCTGTCACACATATTTAGTGTTCTTCACATGAAGCACATTGCTGTGAACTTTGTTCGGTGTATCTACTTAAAACAGAAGTCGCTGGTCTTTTCCACAAATGTCATACATCCATCACTCAGCAAACAGGAAATATAAATTTCCTCACTTTTTCCATCTACTGCGTGCATGTGTCAACAGAGAAAAATATAAACAGCACAGTCACACAACTGCTAATGCATTTCACATGCAGCCAGGGAAACAAAATACATCAACCATGCCACCCCAGCATTTCCACTGGTGATAAATTATTTCTATACAAAAAAAAAGAGAGAGAGAAAAAAATCACTTCATACTAACCACAAAGGTACAGCACAGCAAAAAAATCAATAGGCCAATTTTTCATGTGAGACACTCAGTGTACAAAATCTCATCTGTATAATACCCTCCAAAAATCTGCTCAGCAACACATGCAACAACCAAACAGCCATGGCACGTCCAGGAGGGCTGGTCAGTTGTAACTGGGATTATCGACTGTCTGTGGATTAGCTACAGCCATTTGCATCTTTCCATTTGCAGACACACAAGTGGGGATGTTTGTCTATGAGCATGATGCAATGACATGATGATATAACAACTTGAAACAAGAAGCAAAACCCCTAACGGCTGCCCTATCACGTAGCACATTTGCATGTAAACAAATGTGCCCAGGAACAGAGCAGAATTAAATTCCACAGACTCTACCATTCCACAGTCTTACTTACCATTCACCTTATTTAGTCTACATTCATTACTGCTACAGTTTATTGAACCTTGTAGCTTTTGGTCTGCTGCTGTTTTGTAGCAGTGCATCCAATGCATCGCTACACATCAGCTCTCTTTGTTCGGGACTGCATATCAGAAAGTGCCGGTGGAAAAAGTACAACAAGTACAAAGACGGTAAATATAAACTTAAATACTCTGAAACTGCAAGAGATCAAGCAGTCAGTGCAGAAGAAGAATGTAACTCACAATCCAATCTGCAATTCCAGACCTTAATAAAAACTAAGGAAAGAATCAGAATTAAAATAAAAGGATGTCGAAAGAATGAACAGCCTGTTTGGAGAGCAGAAAAAAAAAGGCAAGAAGGTCAAAGGTGTGGTGTGCTGCTGTGGTTTCAACTCTTCAACTGCAGAAGAAGGCCTTGCAAAAATATAACTTGCTGGAAACATCGACAATGACAGTTATAAATACAACTTCTTATAAGGTCAAGTCTCTCCATGTTGAAAGCCAAACAAGTCAAAGGTGAAAATGTTTTGGTGGCTAAGATTAGTTAACTGATGATCTTCAATAATTAGATGTTTATTTCATGACAAAATTGTTCAAAAAAATTTTCAGGATTTTATATTTTTTCTCAGTCAAATTAAAAAAGAAAAATACTACAAATACCTTTAGTTTTGGACAAACATTCAGATTCAATCAGTGAAAACTGTGCACATCCAAGAGCAACTGTGGTGAATGGAAACATTTCCTCCTGAAATTCCCTGCTCAACAGGCGATGCAAAATAAAACAACAACTGTTGCTCTGCATGCATGGTCAGAGAGACAGACAAGTCTGTGTTTTTCCCTTGCACAAAAGCTCATCTGTGAACCTTCTCTCTCCCTGCTTCTTAATTCCCTCAGCCAGGCATGAACTGGCTTTCTCCTCATTTCTTTCAATGCCACTGGCCCTTGTGTAATTCAATCCCCGTCTCCCTCTCCCTGTGTCCCCGCCTCTCTCTCTCTCTCTGGCATCTGTCTTCTCCTACTACATTAGTCCCTAACTCGGGATGCGCCGATTGCTCAGTTCATTATCAGAATTAGACAACTGTCACCTTGACCGAAGCGACCGGTGACCGGCAGATCTGATGGTGGACTTGGATCCAGTAGTGGGCTGCTGTGGTCCAGTGGGCTGGTGGGCCCTGCCGTATGTCAAAATGTCCCCGGGCCAGATACGAACTGCCAGACTGCCCCTGATATGTTGGTGATTTGTGTCTTTAAACAAAGTGCTATGCTGTCTATTTAGACTGTATATATAGAAATAAGCAGCTAAATGAGTGTTTGAATGAGTGTTGGTGAGAACCAAAACAGTGTTGAAAGAGGTTAAAGACACAATTTGGGGCATAAACAAGGTATATGGTTTAATTCTTTTCATAATGAATTTCACATCTCTGTTCAGTGGCCTCGATCATTTTCTTTTCATATTTCCAGTGACCGAGAAAAGCGTGTTACCAGCTCAAGAGTTTAGAAAACCAACACAAAATCTATTTACAATTTGATTTATTTGGAACAAAGCTGACTTTTAAATTAAGGGACAAAATTGCAAAAAACTTACTTTGCATTTCTTACTTTGTGTGCCTATTTCTGAATTTATAATCAGAATTAGTCAAAACTGTAATTGGCACATCAGAATCAGTCTAGAAAATTATCATTGCACTTCCATCCTTAACCGTGTGGACTGGCCTCTGTCAGACCGACAGACTGACTGCTGGTGAGATTAGCATACATCTGATCATTCTTGTTCCCTCGATACGAGGCTTGTCCACATCAGCACAACAGAATACACACACTCAGAAATCCAATATACCGTCGCTGTCCTGTAATACCAGCCAAACGGCAGTAACAGCTACAACACAGACTGACACGAGGGCTCAACTACACACACATTACAAGTCATTGCGTGGTATATTTGTGGTGTAGCAGGCGTAAAAGACAACAAACAAGTTGCTTCTTTGTTCAGTGTGCTACTATTTAATGATGGAAAAAAGTATGGATACAGTGTTATTAAAAACTAAAGTAAAAACTGTGTTAAAAATATAAAGTACAGCAACTAAAAATCCATTAGGGAGCAGGATTAAAAAATAACTACTTTCAGTTTAAAATATGGCTTTGAGTTTCCGTTTTGCATAAAGTCTCAGCTTGTAATGAGATTCATTGTTTTTTTTATTTATTTATTTTTGGTTTCTTTTATTTTTCTTCCTTGAAATGTTAACATTTCCACATTGCTTACAGAAGCGACAGATCTGCATGCACTAACAACGCCTCCTGCTGTGAAGAAGGAACTACATACTGAATCCTTGTCGAACAAAGCTGCCATATAACTTCTGTCTGATCAAACTGTCTGTCCATCATCTCTGTACTTAACCGAGAAACTTTAGCGTTCACAAGTGGCAGACTTTAATGACGCTGGGGGCTCTTACAGGTTCAGCTTCTTCTGTGTTAGATGTAGTCGACAGGGTAAACTCGGATAAATGAGGACACAGAAAAAAATTCAGCATTTGTAATAGTTAAAAAAAAATATATACACTGTTGCAGTACATACACATGCCAAATGAAAAAAACAGAAACAAACAAAAAAACATACTGTACAAATTTTCCATACAGGTGTGCTCCATTATAGTCTGAAATTTGTCAGATGGACTCAGTAGCAAAGAGTACATCAGACATACTAAACAAATGAGTTTAGTTTTGTGATCAAATATGTTGGAATTTGGAGAAAAGCTGGCATGTGGGTCTCCAACGTCAGTTCATGAACATCAAACTAAATGAGCCTACAGATGTAACTGTAGCACAGCTGGTTTGGTAGAAATGGTGTGAACAAGTGACTCATTTAGGAACTGAAGAGTCCTGTCATCATTTCAACACCAGGCTGGGTTGGCTTATACTGTAGATAACTGCTTTCATACAAAAGATTTTTAAAACACATGTTTATGACTTGTAGCGTTGACATAGAGAATGAGCTGGAATCAGTTCCTGCTCTCTACCACATATAAGAATGAGTAAAAGAGTACTTCTAAAGATAATATTTTTGTTTTTTCCTCCATTTCCTAAATAATTAACCACCAACTTTGCCCTCAAACCTCTACAAGAGTCTGAAAACAGGGATAAAAACAAACAATACATTTCACAGATCTTCAACAACCCAGTGGTTAACACCTATCCTAAACCACATTTCTGCAGCCAAATACTTTTGTTTTATTATTTTCAATCAATTTATCTACTAGTGAAAATATTGTGACTGCTAGGCTAAGACACCTAATTGCAAGCACATGACTTGGATTGGTTTTCTCCTAGGCTATAAAGTTGTGCAACATTAAGCCTGTGCAAACCTGCAAACCTGCAAACCTGCGTCTCTTTTGCATCGCCTGCTGCTTCTTTTAGAAAATCGATGGGAGCAAAATTCCTGTTACTGGGAAATTAAAAGTCAGATGCCAAATTACACACAGATATATTTCATTTGCCTTTTTTAGGAGTAGTGCTACTCAGACGGCAGAAAAGTTCTCCGTTTGGCTTCTTAACTACACCACCGAATAAAAAAAAGAAGTCCTAATTAATCACTCTCTTTATGTGAAGGACACAGCAGGACTATTACCATCTACATAACCACCGACAACCTGTGATGTACCCAGGATGGTTTCAGAGAACAGATAAATGTTAAAACAACAAAAAAGGTTCATTCTCATCAGAACAAAGAATGTAAGGATAATGTGGCTAAACTCCTTCCATCTGGACTTGTAACCTCCAGAGTTTGTATACTATTATTTTCTATGATCCCTACAGGGAGATCTTACATGAACCAGAGATCGCCCAAACCGTTACTAAGTGACAGATGGTGTCCACACACACACACAAAAAAAAAAAAAAAAAAAAACATCCAACACATACACCATATGCTCCACCATAGATACGGCACGTACACATCTTACAATATAGGAACACCCTCTTTCTTAAACACTCAAGTTTAAATAGACTGTTTTTTCCTCCTCTCTTGGCTAAAAAGAAAGTTCACGCACTACTGGTTCTTGAGACCAATTAAAAATGAAAATGACAGAAATATAGAACAAAGATAGGCTGAAAGTGGAGCAGAAGAAGGAGATGATGGTATTAACCACTTTCAGAAGAATGCTGGATAGAAACAAATTGCTGTATGAAGGCGAAACGACGTTGATTCTAGCAGCTACAGTACATCACTGCAAGACTGTGAATGCCACACGGTATGTGGTCTGTTCTTGTCATGTTGTCACGTGTGGAGCCGAGGTGCTAATGGGCCAGGCAGGGTGGCGATATTCTTGTCGTGTTACTGCACCCCGCCAGTAGCAAAACAAGAAACTAGTCAATAAGTGCCACCTTCCATCGCATCTCCACTCGATCTTCATAGTCCGTATGCGCTCTGTGAAAGGTTAATAAAGCAGCCAGCAGTAATACAAAGAGGTTTGCCAGGACACTGCACTGCAAACTGCTATTGACTGGTTCTTCATAATTAAAGACACGAGTTTGACTTAAACAGCTGGAGAAACAGCATTCCAACTCTGGGTTTGTATGAGTGATTATTTTTTCCATTAAATTGGACTCCTTTTGTACCCACAAACTGATTGAACTATTGATGGGGAGAAACAGCTAATTGTAAAAAAAAAAAAAAAAAGGAAAAAAAAGAGGATTTAAAACCACAATTGGCTGGTGAAAGCTTGCATTGACAAAAGAGCTAAATTGTTTGTTTTTTTTATTTAGAGCGGCTCAAAGTAAAGAAATTATTTTCTTCCATTTAAAAACAACCTCTCAAGAACTCGGGTGTACAACACAATAAAAAGCAGAGATAAAATGAGACAAAGAAAAGAAACTTTGTTCGGTGTCGATGCAGTATGAGGGTTAGGAGTGTGTGAAACCATAAATCAGACAATAAAATATTACAGAAAAGAGAGAGGAGTTTTCAGGTGACTTAAGAAAGAAGGGACCAAAGAAAGTTTGTGCTGTGGAAGAAAGGAGGAAGATAACACAAGGGGATTCTGGTAAATTATTAGCACTTGGTAGTTGGCTAACGGTACCACAGACAAAGCTACTCTACAGTCGCTCGTCTGTACGTCTTCGTAGCTGCCGCCTCAACACGCCTCAACATGAAAGATGTGAGAAAGGTTCAAAAGCAACCACTTTCACTACTTCTTCGCCGCAAACCTTCTCCACTCCACCATTGAATGTCCTGTCCCTGTTATTCTCCTCTTAAAACGTTTCTCATTGCTTTTAGTGCTCCGTGACATTGAGTGATTCATCAACACGTCTCACCGTCTAGGCACAGCTGCAGGGCGCTGTACGTCTTAGGAACAGGACAAACCTTACTGAAGGAGACAATTGCTTGAGATACACAAACACTCACAAACCCTAAATCGCCCTACGAGGCAGCTAAAGAAAGGCACACAGCAGGCTGAGAGAAAGGATGACACAGGGGGAAAAAAAAAAGAAAAAAAAAAAAAGAGGAGCTTGAGAAAGAAGAGCAGGTCCGCTGCCAAAGACGGGTGAGTCACTGAAGAGAAGGGGGGGGGGGAAAACAAAACAAAAAAAAGCTAATGATACAATTGAAAACACCTGAACCTGCCACAGTGTCAATTAAAGATAATGACTTTTTACAGGTTGCCATAGTTACCAACTGTTGGCAGAGAGGCAGACGTTTTTCCTCTCTCTCTCTGTTTCACTTTGTTTCTGGCCTCTTGCCTGCTAAAGCACAATTTATGCGCAATAGGAAACTGAACAAATAAACCATGTAAATGTTTTAACAACTCTTTACTGAAATAGCCTCTAGTTTGCCTCTCTTGCAACAGGAAATTAACCAGATTCAAGTTCATCAATTAATTAGAGATATAAGCACCTCGAGCTCTAGCTGAGTATGCATATATGAATGCATCATCCGCTAAAAGGTTGAGTCTAGTTTGGCACTCGACTGAGCAAAGTTAGTTTCCACCCTAGACTGTAAAATGACTGGACAGACTATCTGTGATGTCATGTGTCGATTCTGAATCCTCCTTTTCCTCGTAATGTGAAGCGTCAACCTCACGTAAAAAGAAGAAGGGGAAAAATCAGATATGACACTGGAAAACTGAAGAATCCCCTGAATGTTCGAAAGAAAACACCACAAAGTGAGTGCCGACTTGTACATCAATTGAACTGTGGAGCTTGTATGTAAACAATTCAGAGGGTTTTAGAAGAGATTTGGGTCACATGCCAAAAGGAGTTTAGTTTAGGAGATGCAAAAACTCATCCCTTTCATATGAATAATTCAAAAAAAAAAAAAAAAAGACTAGCACAACATAATTCTTTAAACAAGCAAGCTACAATTTTCAGGTGATCTTGAAAACTCTGGGGGGAATGGGGGGCTGCAATTTCACTGGAAATTGCAGCACAGTTTTAGCTGCACACGAAAGAGCTTCACTTTTGAAGCGCTGCCTGCGAGACCTGATGATGGAGCAAAACCACTGCAAAACCAGACCCCAGTGCTTCCACTCCCATGGGACTGAGGTGTTGGAGCCCTTCTGGCACTGTTTGTATGAACACATGTGGGAGTGCCATCTCTGCAATCTAAGAGCAAGAAGGTAGCGCACTCTGGTGCAGCTAATTCAGAGGTTACATGGGTTGTGCTTGGTCATCCATTTTAAATCAGTGCACAGACAGATACTAGGTTGCCATTAGAGCTCAAGACTTTACTGCTCTGCACTGTTCTGCCTGGAGCTGCACCAGTATTAAACTCCAGGCCAAGCCCTGTGAGCTGAGTCTCATTTAGTGTGCCCACTGCCCTGTTGGTTCTCCTTGCATCACAGTCAGGTGAAGTTTTTCAGCATAAAGATCAGTTATTACCACAGATACGTCCTGCTCAATATTTTCCAACACACGTGGTAATTTCCTTTGTTATGTGAGGAAATGTGCCCTTTTTAGTTGATCAAAAAAAGGGCACGTCACTCCACTAGCTACTCCATGCATCCTGATTGATATTTAAGTCACTAGTTCTTGCTTGTTCAGATCACAGGATCTGAACCCACCTTTTTAAACTCAGTCATACAAACTTCTGCTATGTCTTTACCACTGCGTTCCTCTCAAAATCATTTAGCATTTTACATCAAACTACTAAACGCCACTGGATTGAGCCATCTCTCACTACGCTGACAGTTTACACAACATAATTTCCCATCTGTAATTAATAAAGCATTATTAAACTGAACAGAAATCAAGTCTCTTATCAAGACCCATCTCTTCTAAAAAGACCTCTTCCATTAAAACCTCTAACGGGCCTTTCAGATACGGCACAGTAAGCACCAAGCTCCTTCCTGGAGCCATTTATCCCTAGGTGTTGGACAATCTTAAACTCTTTCAACTCCTGTCCACGTTTGAGGATACCATGAACCCACACCCTCGACTTCTTTGCTGCAGCTCGTCTCTTCTTTCTCATCAATTTAACTAAAGCCAGAGTTTTTGTTGTGGCGCATAAAGTTAACAGCATGCATTCAAATACGCCTTTCAAGAAAAACCATTTACCTGCTATCCACTTCCTGGAAAGCCTTTTGGTCACCTAGCAACTACCACCCTACAATGAAGGTGATTTGCACTTGTGCACCCTCCCCTCCTGCTCTATGTCCTAACCCCTGCGGTGATCACAGTGCACACTGCAACCTATCTGAATACACCTTTAACACCTAACCAGCACTAACTTGGCACTTTTTGAGCCAGATATATTTTTACTCTGTCATTTAAATAGGTGTTTTAAAAAAGTAGCTTATGCATATGTCCGGTTTTCTCATGGTACAGAAGTTTGATGATTATTCCTTCCTTGTAAATCACCTTGAATAAAAGCGTCAACCTATGTGCTGTCACATAAGGCATATCCTGCTGTAACATTTGCGTATACAGCCAAGAGAGAACGGATCTGAGGCACTAGATAAATATACATTTTTCAGGTCTCCCTTATGCCAACCACCCACTGGGTTGCTCCTCTCAAAACTGCAATCCACTGGAGGCTTCCCCCCATTAGCATTTACACCACCAAGAGGACATAAAATAAAACAGAAACAAAATTGGAAAACAAAGTTTAAATTCTTCTGTTCTTTTAAGTTACATTTAGGCCCATGAAAGCTCCTGGACTGGGAACATTTACTCTACATTTCAATTCTTGTAGTTTTCTTATTCTAGGTGAGAACACACCTATTTTCTAAAGAACTAAAATCTTCAATCTTCAGTTCCTGCTGGGTCGAAAAAATAATATAAAAGAGCCATTTCCCACGAAACTATAAAAGGTGTGAAAAACTCGCCCAGTCCAAACACTTCAAGTGTTTGTAACATCTGTTTTGAACAAGAACAATGTGCGTTACTGCTGTAGTACAGCTCTGCAGCACATCCAGTCTATTCACAGTTTCTTGTTAAATGCTTATTGGCATTCATAATTGATTTGAGCATGCCCCTTCAATAATCCTTTGCTTGTGTTGAGAGCCTCAGCAAAAAGTCACCAGCGGTCACAACAATAATCTGAAAAAGACATTTGCATCCGTTAAAAACAGGCGGTAGATAAAATTAAAGCTTGACAGGATGCAGACTAGAAGAAAAGTGCTAAGCCAAAAGCTGAAGCGTGTGATAAATGTAATAGAAGACCACCACAGCCAGAAATAATCAATCATAATCTCTGCTGACATCACCCCCACTACCCCCCTCCTTATTTCTACAGGTTACAAGTGTATTGTATTAGTTTTTTTTTTCTTCTGAACTAGATTCTGCAGGAAGGAACTGTCTTTGGGAGTTAAAAAATTAGACGGCAGTTTTCTTCTGAAGCAGGAAAAAAAAAAAAAGCAGGCTGGATTTTATGGCACTTCTTCTGTCTCTAATCCAAGTGTCAACCCCTACCTCCCACCTCATGAACACACACACACACCCCATTAAATTCTTGTACTTAGTGATGATGCCAAGACTCCACCCATCCTGTCTTCCCCCTCTGATTGGCACCGTTGCTCTACACTACCTCATATCCCAGGGTTCTCATATGAACCGACTGACCAATCATGCAGGCAAATTCACTTACTGGAATCCTGCCTTTAAAAGAAAAAAAAAAGTGTGCAGTTCTTTTGTGTTTTGTTTTAAACAGAGATTGATAACTTTGGGTGCAGCATTTCAACAAAGACTGAAAGAATGAAACTATGTTGCATGGTGATGTACAAGTAATGAAAGCAAATTTTAGTCTTCATTTCAGAGAGTTCGGAAGCTGCGTCTTCTGTTGGAAACAACAAGTCCCTTTGGTGTGGACGAAATGCACAGAGATTTCTACAGCTGACCAAAGTAAAAGGACAAAAACGCTGCCGGAGAAGTAGATAAAAGCATTTTACGTGTCACTATTTTGTCTAGATCTAAGTCTTTCCTAAAAGTTACGATGACCAAACACAAAACTGTCACAACTTGCAGAAATGAAACCAAATAACAAGCTCCTGTCTCTAACATTTCCCATTCATAAGACTGGGCTTGAATTACTGTTGCCTGCAAGCTGGACAATGTTTCAAATTCGTTCTCTTTTCAGCCCTGACATCATCTTTGATAACACCCATCTTACAAAGACACACAAATGTGTACACCTGACAAGGTGATGCATCTTTAAGCTGTTCTAATCCTGGATGTGAGAGTCCTCTGCTCTTCTCATGAACAAGGGAACCAGACACACACAAACACACACACACACACACACACACACCCCACCCAAAGATGCAAGTCTATTGATGAGCGCAGGTTAAGGTCATTTAATGCAATTGTCGTGTAAAGCTAAGGTGGGATTATTTTGCCTCTGCCCACTCAACAAACACCAAGGGACTTGAGGCTCTCTCTTTTTTTGTTTTTATCTCTCCTTTTCTCTAACAATCTCCCCAGCTGACTTTGCCACTCGCTTTTGTCTCCATGGGGATTTAAGCAGAGAAAGGAGAGAGGAAGGAAAGGTAGGAAAAGATTAAGTGTGAGCTAGCTGACAAGTTTCTTTTTTCCATCTTACAACTTGAAAAAAAAGTATGTGAAAGCTGTGTTTGGGAAACACTGACAGCCCCAGTGACCAATTGACCTTCAAAGTGCTCATTTATAAAGCCAACCTCTATAGCAGAGAAGCACAAACAAACATCCAAAATTGATAAAATCTACTGGGAGAAGGGGGAAGAAATAGAGGACCAGAAAGAAAGGAATAAACAAATTAAGCCTGATAAAGGCTTGTTTCTATTGCCCTCTAGAGACTTGCAGCCATGGCAGAAGAAAGAGAACCGAGGAAAAGAACTGAAACCTGTTACTATGGCCGCTGAAAACTTGATCACAGACACCGTCATTTACACCAGTCACAGGGGTCAACCAACATGGATGAGCCCATGGTGTCCAATAACCCACAGATACCTTCAATGGCTATGAAATTCCAGGCCCCAATCCCAAAATCCACCCCAATACCTCGATGTCAAGGTTTTGAGTGATACCCTCACTTCAGTAAACAAGAGAAGCTACATCAAATGCAATCAGAATAGTATGATAATGAAAGAACAGATATAAAATAAGAGAAGTTTAACAACAAAGAATGCTGCAAGGAAAAGTGGGGCCAATTTAAGCCCAATTTGACATTGTTCAGAATGGTAAATATTGCTTTGTTTGAATAAATCCCACTGTTCCTTCTCTGCTGCTTATTAAACCCTTTCCCATCATCTCCCCATTAACTGGTCTGTCAGGCTGACTGTTTGCTGGGCTGCTGTGTGCAATGACATGTTTACCTCCAGTCAGATTTCCATTTAGATCCCTCAAGGAGCAGAGAGAGGTGGGAGAGAGTCTTTGTGTTTTACAAAAACGTTTAGCCGTGCTGTAATTATCCTCGAGTCACCTGTACTGCTAAATGCTTTTCACAATAAATAATGAAGTTCATTAAGTCTGGCACTTCTCCTACTCCAGAATATTGTCAGTGAAATAAAATGATAATTAAACAAAATTTGAATAAGAAAAATGGCAAGCGTACTACACTGCAACATATGAAGTAGCAGTGGTGTAAAAACAACATTAAAACCATGAACATAAAGGTGGGGTTTGTATGACGCTACCTTTGTCTACCTAATCACGCTAAATCCATATTACTATGGATAAACTGAAAGGTCGGTGCTGCGTGACTTCAAGGGGCAGGTGGGACTTGTCACAGAACGGGAAAAGGAAAAAAAAAAAAGAAAACTTCATCTTCCGAATCCACACTTGTGCGTCTTCATCACAGACACAGGACGATAACTATAACAACAAAAGCCAACCTCAACAGGAAAAAAACCTCCAGGGATAAGGAGTTTCTCTGAAGTGGATGAGACAGCAAACCTACAGAGCAATAACCCACCAACCACTCGATCCACAGACTGATGCCTCCCAGCCCGTAAGCCCAATTGTTTATGCACAGTCACAGTGCATGCTCACCGAGTCGGCCAGAAATCTAAACACTTTACGGGAAAATGTTGTCAGGAGAAAATGATGTCAGCAGTGTTGCATGGGCAACTGCATGTTTTCCCCAAATGTACAGACAAAACCTACTATGACTACATCAAAGCAAGTGTGGCAGTTTGATCGCCATCCATGTGTGTATGCAACTGGAGATGAGTTCATGACCACCTGCAGCTACTGCAGATAATACTGTGAGATGGTCAATACATGACAACCATGACCTCCTACAGTTGAAAATATTAAAACATATGTGCATTACAAATGGTCAGTTATCTGTGTTTGAAAAGATGGCTTTCACGCTACCTTTAAACATGGGATAACAACTGTATAAAAGATTATTAAAGGTTGACCAGAAGCGCCAGACTGAAGTTCAACTTGAGTGGAGTGAAGGGGTGAAAATGTTTAACAACAGACTTTTCCCCTCATCACTGATGGGTAACAGTCAGTGGCCGAGTTTTGCACTTCTTTCAATTATTACCTGAAACTCTCTTTACACACCAATAGTAATCAATCAATTTAATGCTCATCCAATACTTGTGACTGACCCAGATAAAGTCATTGGTCCATTGGCCTGTCTATCAAATTCCCTTTTTCTTCAGCAAAAGGTCACTGCATGCTTGTGTGCTTTGGAGAAGTGGCTTCAGTGACAGGTACTCTATGTATTCTTAAAATTGCAGAAACCCTTTTTTTTTTTTCTTGTAAAGTCACCATGTTACATAATATGACAAAGCCAGGATGGTCACAGGTTTCTGTTTGAAAAATGTCTCAGATGCTGTTCTGAAGACGTCCCTGCATTGAGTTATATGGCGTCATGTTTGAAAGGGCTTTGTCAGAATAGTGGTACATACTGATTTTACCAAAATGAAGTACACAGTATGCAACCAATTATACAATCTGCAGTGAGAGAAAGATGCCCAAATGGTATGCTACCACTGGAAAAGACTCTAGTATGAGGAAGACCTGTTTAGCTTGCATACTGTATCCCATAATTCAATGAGCCACTACAGCAGCAGCAGAAGTTTTCACTTTCCAAACTTGGAAGCCATTTCTGGTCAACTTCATCATCATTAGTGGACGGTCATAATTAATTTACTTTACCTCAATGCCAGTAAAAGTACCATTTATCTAAAGCTCAAAAATTTTCCAATTAAATCACTACATTACTTTGAAACTACGACATATGCCGTAATAAAAGGCTTCCCTGTATGTGGATACATAAGATGGACTTCTATTTGAGAATATATGTAAATTGACACCTATTACCCAGATGGTTTAAAGTTAACTTCTTGCATACAAGAAAAAAAACTGCTCACACAACTACTGAATACATTTTCTCTAGCTTCATGTGTACAAGTGTGTTATACGGCGTGTAGAGGGCTCTTACTCATCTTCTAAGGGATATCCCAGAGAGACACCTATCCATAAACCAGCAGGGAAAGACAGCTTTTACACTGACTTATGGGCTTTTTTGATTCACATACTATCTCTAAACGATGTAGCCAGTCTACTGGAAAGCAAATTTATGCAAAAACATCACTGTATCATGAACGTTATCTGTCGGCAAATTATTCAGCTTCTGCTTTGACAGCAATTTCTCCAAGCTCACTACTCGTGCACTGAAATACCTACATGGTGGCCCCAGGAGACACCTTCCTTCACGAGCTGTGAGCCAAACACACACACACACACACACTCGTGTAATTACCTACAGAGATGAAGACGGCCCAGATATCTGATGTAGTTGATGTGTGTGTGCAAAGTCAGAAGTACATGCACACGTGCATGCTTACACTTTCTACACAAGGCTTAAAACATTGCTTAAATACCAGTGTATTGACACCTCGTTCTCACATGCATGCGTGCGTGGACGCACACACAGTACAGCACGTGAACAGCTAACCAACCCTCTTACAAAAGAATTGGTTCATTCAAGCCACATTAACAAAAACCCCACCCACGCTCACTATCTGTGAAGACGCACCAAACATGCAGTGCCTGTGGTATAATAGGAGAACATGCAGCATAAAGGAGGCACAAAGGCAGCTGGACCTGACTGGTGACAACACTTCCATTCATCACCACGGCCCTGGAGACTCTACATCCCTTCACAGCAACAGCAGTCAGTCGAGCACATACACACACACATGCAGTTGTGCTACAAAGGACACAAGAGCAGAGCATACAACGGCCCATGTCAGCACCACGACCAGCCGAATGGGGTTACTTGTGTGCTTTTATCCACATATATTATTCATCTGCATGCAAGCACATGAAAGTGTCTCTGGTAGGAGCGATAAGGAGCTTCTTTATTTCAGATGTGAGCTGAACGTGTGCATGAGTGTGTTCTTGTAATCTTCCATTAAACAGACTATTTGTAAAAAGTCAGCGGCGGAAAGAGAGATACCAAGGAAGGAAGTGAAGGGGTTGTAGGACAAGTAACGACAATGACAGAGGACGTGAAGCTCAGAAATGGTGGTGGGGGCAGCTTGTTGCCATCATAATTTCATTTTATGGTACAAAACCTTGAATTCTCTCAGAGAGATTGGCAGAACTGAGATGTAGAAAGTATAAGACATCATTGTAGCCCCACCTTTGTTATCTCACAGTGCTCAGCAATCATGCATCCCATCAGTGCAAACAAGCCAAGACTGTTTCACCAGGCTTCATCCCATCAACAGCGCAGTCTGCTTCCGCAAAACCAAATAAACATGCTGGCATGGACACACAGCAATACACATAAACTTGTACAGAAAAAAAAACTGAGGAAGAAAGGCCTGGAAAGCCCAAAAATAATTATTTTTTAGCCGATACAGGAAAAAAAAAAAAAAAAACACATTCAGTGCTCTCTGATCATCCTCCATCTGTCTATGCCAGGATAAACAAGCCCTAGTAATCGGATGGGCACCAGACAGACGACGAGATGAGGTAGGTTAAAAGAGCAAGTGCAGATTTGTGCTCCTGAGACTCTTTGGGTTAGTAGGGAAGGGTTTGGACTCATGTTTACTTTTGTTTTTCTTCTCTTGAATGAAGGGATGCACCAAATGTGGAGGAAGTGTCAAAGAAATTCTCTGGATATCTAAACACCAAAGGTAAATAAATACAGCACATGCACATATTTTCCACTCCACCAATTTGCTCTCTTCTTCTAAAAGAATTTCAATTTATAGAAACCACTAAAATTGCCGTTCCCACTGTGTACTCTGAGGCTGGTTCACCTGTGAGTAAAAAAAAACAAAAACAAAATAGCTTCAGGCACCAGGCCGAATATGAGCACGTTTGTTGACATGGCCGGAAAAATAGATGTGAAATTTGGTTTGGTTAAACTTGTCATGAAGCTCCATGTTTTAGTGTGACATATTTATGTTTCAGAGCTACAGAAAATATAAGAGCGGAGAACAACTTAAGGTCACATTTAATGACCTCTTTGAACACAATGATGAAGCTGAATGATTACTAGATATTTAAAGAAATTCAGAGCAAAAATAACTTCCATAATTAACAGTGTCTTAAAAAGCTGTTCCAAGTACCAATTTAAGGCAGAAACAGTTAATTTTGTGAATTACAAAGCAAAGGTTACATTTACTCAGTTGTGACTGTATTATGTTATGTGTGAGCTAAGTGAATCATAATAACCTATAACATTCATATCTATTTCCACAAATTACTTTGCATTCAGTTCAATTTTCAACTTCATTAGACCCCAAAAGGAAATGACATTTTGTGGCAGAAACATCACAGAGTAAACTTTTGTAATGAAAGACAAAAATGTATATTTACTTGTTCAGTTATTGGATTTATATTTTTAAACTTTTCTCAATAATGTATTCTTGAACAATGTTATTTACCATGGGCATGTAACCGTCTTGACGCTTTTAAAGGTTGACTACAAGATATGACAGGTGTTAAACAGCTGGATTTATTCCCATAAATATCCTAAACCTTCTACAATTCTATGCATCAAATTGTACAAGCTACATAAATTGCTGAATTTATATTGTGTCAATTCATGACAAAAGTCACCTCAATCCACTTTAGAGAGGAAGTCAAAACTTAAATTCAAGCCCAATGGTATTAATTTCTATCTAATTATACTCCAACCATATTTCATCTAAATCCCTTTTGTTATAATACATTCATAATCCAATTCAATCATTTTCAGTCCGGGTCATTACAAATGTGTTCAATTATTAGAAAGCAGCTTAGCGAAGGAAACCAAGAGATTGTCTTGAATCTTCAATATGATTAAATCTCTCTGCAAGACTGTGTTTTACTCATTTGAAGTCATCAACCACAACATGTGGTCTGATGGCGATCTTCTTACTCTTGCAAGCTCCTGAGGTCTCCATTCAACAGTCGATCTCCATCAAGGATAACAGACACGTTTGAGGACATTAATGTACACCTCAACTCTCCTCGCCAGACTGTTTCACAGCCATTCACACCTTGATTCATGTGACCAAAACATCTCCTAATGCTGATCAGGTAAACTGTGTGAAGTGGGGAGAAAAAAAACCAATGAGCCACATGAGAGACAGGTGAGTCAGTGATCTACATTTTGCTTAAATGACTCATAAGAATAAATGGCTCAACAACTGTACATAAACATGAAACTCCCTACCAAACATCGCGTTCAGTCTAAAAGACCTACAAGAACTGAAAAAGTTTACTCAAGTTTATCGTGTTTAATTATGCAAAAAAGCTGAATTCCCACAACATCACCTAAATAACCTAATTTCAGGTATGACCACCAATCCTGAGAGAAACTGGGGACAAGATATCACAATACTGGTGAATCATTGGAGTCCAGATCTAATTTTCTGTTTTCTCAAATGGTAAACCTTGTACCTGATGTTAATAATTTCAAAAAGCCAGTTTTGAATTTGTTATGGAAGGGGGAAAATAATCTATCTGTATTTCCAAATGTCCATTTGTTAGAAAGCCCAATTTAAATGCATATCATGGCTCTTGTGTGCACATTACATGAAGCAACATTTCACTGAGGTGCTTATCTAGTATTTAACCAGACAACACTAAGCACAAATGATAGGCAGCTGGTAATTAATAATTAAACTTTCACATATTTTTTTAAATCTAACAAACAGCTCATCCTTTCTTTCAGTGGAGGCGGCAGTTAAGGTAGTCAAGAGTGTAAAGCTGCTCACCGTGGAAAAATGGTCAAAAACAAACATATCTTTTATTTTAACAGAAATGATTGCTTTCAACCCTAATTTTTTAAAATATTGATCATAAGAATCTGTAATCAATGTTTTAAGATTGATACAAAGTAATCAAGCCAGCGAAATATGATCATTCCTATTTGATTTTTTTTTAAATTTTCTTAGCAGCCACACCCAGGACCAATCTGTCCAACTCGCAGACGATTCAACATGACTTTTGGAAACCTTAATGCTCTAGGAGCCCACAGATTTACAAGAAACCGATATTCTGTGTGGTAATTTGCAGACACTGGTGGCAGAACAACAACACAGACCCTCTTGCATATTTCACAAGAAAAAGCTATTAATGCCCACCATGGATGTATTAAAGCAACGCAGTGCAGGGACTCTGGGATTTGGTGTGCTGCAGTTCAAACATGTTTCAAGGCTGATATGGGCTGAAACAAAAATGGTGCACTAACTGTATGAATATTAATGTGTATTCACAGATACACGCTTCCCCAAAGATACATATAAGCGCACCCATAGCCACAATAGAAAGTCGGTCATGAATAGTTGGGGGCAGGCGGGCCAGCAGGTGCTGTGTTAGAGGAAGATACGGCTTCTGTCCACCTCAGCATTTCCAAACACTCACAGTTATCTTCCCTCTAGACAGGAGGAGAGGTCATTTCTTTCTTCTTTTCTCCTCTGCATCACAGTGCTATTTCCCATTTTCTGCTTTTCCTCTCTGCTCCAGCATTTTCTCCCATCTTATTCATTTCGTCCCAACCCTTTCTTTTTATATATCCTTTCCCCTTTAGCATTTTATCTTTTTTTCCAGCATTCTCCTGCTCTTCATTTTCTCTCTTCCCTTTCCCTCACCATCCCCTCCTTGTTGTCTCCTGTGATCTCACTGGAACAGTCCATTCAGCAACAAAACAAAGCTGCCTACAGCATCACACACTCGCTAATCAAGCAAAACCAGAATGCAGCGGCAGATCCACTCAATGGCGCCATGAAACTGGACAGCTCTGGGACCCAGGCAGGGGGAGGGAGGGGGAAGTTTGTGTCATGAGGATGCAAGGCAGGAGACAAGAAAGGGCAGGAGGCTTAGAAGAATAAATATGTATATGACAATATTATCCCTTGAATTTTTGCAGCTGATAAGAGCTGAAAGCTACTGCCATTCGGCATTTATGTTAGCATTTAATCTAAATGAAAGTAAAAAGACTAACACAGGCAAAACACACTGCAAATAATGCAGCTGACAGAATAATAGGCTGCAAGAACTACAGATTAAGATCAGAATGGACAGAGGGCTAAAGGAGGGCATGAAGGAGAGGTAGAAAGAAAATAAGGTAAAAAAAAAAAATTCTCTGACAGACCATGAACAACAAAGCAATGCTTTTCACGACAATGATGAAACTCAAAACCGGTCAGTTACCATCTCCTCTGGAACAGAAGATGAGTATTTACAAACCAGGAGGGCAAGTCACCCGACTGAGAAGAAAAATAATGAATGTTCAGCTTTAAAGAAGACTTCATAAAACTACAAAAGATGTGGGTACTGCAAGGTGCGTGTTGATGGATGGAAGAGATATGTGCCACCGTAAAAACAAGAGTGCACATGAACTCAAGCTGAAACCATTCATCCACCTGCAGATAAGTATTCATTTAAATGGCTGATATATGCATTGTGATGGGAATAACTATCCTCCTCTTATCAGAGGGAAAGAATGTCCCCACTCCAAAATAAAAATAAAAATCTCGGTCCAGCTTCAACCTTTTCAGTCTTGGTCAAAGCAACCACTTTGTAATTGATCCAACTGTCCTGTAACATCTTGTACTGGTTATGCCAGGAAGCATGCAAAGATGCAATAACTGAATTTCATCACCCTGGGCCAGAGTGATTTCCTTCATTTTTTATTGGCCTATGTTCATCTATATAGAGTACAACAAATACAGCATATTTTTAATTACATCCTTTATTGAGGTTCATCATACTTCATCACCGCTCTAAAGAAACAGACTGCTCTTATCAGAATAGAGACCATACTGATGATTATACAAATCAGGATACTTATTCAGTGTTTCAAGAATGCCATGCAAGCCAGGTGGACGACTTAGGTGTGATAAAAGGCATCAACAGTGTTGAAATGAAAGAGTCAGACTGTAAGGAGGAGGAGGGAGTGTGATGCCAGGCAGCAGAGAGGACAGCACAGTGATGAGACTGGGAGGCACTAGTGATGGTGTGGCGGAGAGGAGAGTGTGATGGTAGGATGGGATTTGAGTCTTTTAACTTCATTAGTTCCGCTTCAGTCTGGGGTCTGTAGATTATGTCTAATTAAGCAGCTTAACATGGCTTAAAAAGCACCACACAGAAAGCACAAGAGCCTTATCTGTCAACCTGCTCAAACGATTCTCTGCTTCTCCTTTCATTCCCGTGGCAGGCTAACATAAATTCCCTTGCTTGGCCTCAATGCTGGAGAGATTAGAGGCTTTGACATCAGTGTGAGCTGGATAGCTAGCTGCTGCAATATTAGCAGTGTGAGCAGTGGAGAGAGCATGTGTGGCAAGCTGTGGGGAGAAGAAGAGGCATGCAGATGCTTCCTTTCAGACTGCAGGGGGAGAGTCGATAAAGAAGGGTGGGGCTCACCAAACAGAAGTCATCCTAAGCCGAGCCATTTTAATCAGTGTTAGCAGAGCAGCAATTATTAGACCACACTGTCTGCTATCAGGGAGATTAAAGCCACGATTTCACTGAGCAGTGCAAAATGATTCAGTCTAGTCAGGTAGGCCTTTATTATGGATTTCCTTAGTCAAAAGTTGCAAAATAAGCAATCGATAAATCCTTATTTTTGTCACACTTCTGCTGGGGCCATCAAAACCGGTGATACAGTATGCTTACCAACCCGGTCCAAACCGTACCAACTCAAACTGAGCTGTACATCTCACTGGAAATGTGGCTTACTTGTAGTGGATTCACACTGGCCCCATTTAGTTTATTTGCTTTGAAAGTCGGGTTCATTTGGGAGAGGTGTGAACATATAATCTAATTCTGATACAGTTCAAAGAAGTGAAAAACTCTAGGATTCAGTCTGCTTCAATTGAACCAGATGGAGAAAGGGGACTATAACGCAGGGTGTTGTAGAAAACACAAAAGAAGCCTATGCCGCATTAACCAATAGATGACTGTTTCCCTTTCTTCATTGTTTATCCTGCCCTTTGGTAATTCCTGATCCAGTACCATCACAGGCAAGGAGGGGAATATGTTATTCAAAAGCTTTGGCTCAGGTGACAAAGTGCAGTGTAAAAGTAAACAAGTAACAGCTGAACGTCGCAACCGAAATCGAGTTGAGTCCACAATCATTTGCCATACCACAAGGTGTGAAAACGACCTTGAACAGGCATCGGCATCACCTGGAGCACTGTAGTCCAGGTAACATAGAAATTAGAGGACATTCCACTAAAGGCCTGGAAATGCTCCCATCCAGCAGCTATTCTTTGTTATTGCCTGATTTTTGTTTTTGTTTTATACTTTGATTAGAGGCCTCTATTACGCTTGATCAGAAAACCCATTCAGTTTTTTTCTCCAAAGGATCATGGGACTGGAGGAGAGTGCAGGAAAGACTATGACAACAGGAGAAGAGTGTATCATCTGAAAGCCAAGCCAAAATATCAGGGTATCCAACCAAAAAAAAAAAAAAACAATAAAAAAGTTTTTAAAAAATCCACTAGATTTTAGCTGTGGGGGAATGCTTAAACTTCTGTTGCTGATGGCAACAAAGTCAATGAAGAATGTTAATTAAAAAGACAGAATAGGGACAACAATATTTATCAAACTACCTTTCATCTGTTGAAAAATAATCATCATTTTTTATACATGGAAAAAAAGGGGAGGGGAGTATATTTGTTTTCTTAGTATTCTTATCCATTCCTCAATATCAATGTGACCACCTGATTTAAACGTTATCTTAAGCCAGTGGTTCCCAAACTCTTTTTCTGGTGAGCACACCTTTGGTTTATAAGAAAATTTGTGTAACAATATTCAACATAGTTATCAATACATTTTTCAAAAAAATGCCTCTGTGTGCAAAACATGATGGAGCTCCATCAAAAACCTGCTCATTATGCTACCAGTGTCCAAGTATTCATATTTTTTTTCATTCATTCATAACCACTGCCTTAAGTCATGCCAAAAGACCTTAAATATTAGTAGTAGAACATAAAGTTAAAAAAATTTAGCCTAATTTTTCAAAAAAAGAACACATCCACTCTAACATGAGCCACTAGTATGTGACATGCAACTTTGAAACCTCAATTTCACTCTTGGGTGTCAATATCTTCGTCTTTTTGTGGAGCCAGAAGTCACCAGAATGGGACAAAAAAGGTGGAGCTGCAGAGTGATGCTTCAAGAGTGACTGGACATAAAATCAAATAACTGACGTCTAATATGTATTCAATAAACTAATTACTTTGAAAGCGACTGACAAGACACTAATGAAATGGACCGAATGTAGATAGTAACAAAATGTCTTGTCCTCTCTTCTGATGAGAGAATGTGAGACTTGGATGTTTATTGGGCCCAGCAATCATTAGTAAGCAGCTCTTAGTAACTAGTTTGTAGTATTCCATATTTAGGTACTTTGCTGCCTTCACATCTCAGGTCTGGTTGCAATTTCCATCTTAGATATGATAGGGTCTATGCACAAGGTGTTTAAAAAAAAAAATGCCACTACCATTTTTAGTACAACATCTCAAGGTATAATGTTGTTAGAAACATTATACATATTTATTATTATTAATATTATTATTATTGTTAGAATACCTCTTCACAAGAGAAGAGTGATTCAAAAGGTCTTAAGTAGAAAAATGCTTCTATGGTCTCACCTCTTCCTGCCCTCCTACACAAACTGTTAATTATCTACCTGGAGTATCATCACAGCCGTAACAGCAGTCTGTGACATCAGAAATGCCTGGCTACCATATGTCCGCGCAGAAGCACAACTGCAATTTAAGGAGCAATCAGAAGGAGCTGTAAGAAAACACAGGTGGTCAGTTGGACTTTGGCTCCAGACTATTTTCCCAGCCAAGTGACATTCCCTACCTCGAGCATGAAGGAACCCACGGAGCAAGTTACCATACAGGTAGACAAAATACTCCCTTCTTGCTCAATAATAATCTCACTCCATAATCTTCTTTGTTCCTCTTATCTCTTTTGTGACACAGGTATGCAAAGCTGAAATCTTATGCATAAAACAGTTCCCTGAAGTCTGCAAACACTCGCTTCCAAGTATCAAAGTATTATCTCCAGGAAATTTTGGACCGTGCAGGGCAAGATGCCCTACCTCAAAACTGGTTCATCTTGTTCAAATGCATAAACACACCAGCAGGTAGGGAAAACTGATTACACAGAGACTTTAATGTGCTTTTGTCAATGAGTAGCCTTAGAGCAAAACCCACAAAATGTCTCTTTCTGACAACGGTTCATCTAATTCACTCCAGGTGTGAGGCCCATAGGCAAAGAGAATTGGGTATAATGTGCAGGAACACCAATAGTCGCACAGCATGATGCATTAAGATTGAGAAAGGCACTGATGGAAGAAAAGAAACAGTCGCTGAGGCCAACAGTTATAGAAGTGAGGTGGCGATAAAAAGAGTCGGAGCCTGAGTGATGTGGTGAAGAGAAGGAGAGGTGGACTCAATGAAGAGAGAGATGAGGACAGAACTGCTATCTGATAGAGGGGATTTATCCCTCCCTGGAACAGTAATTTACTAAAGCCATTCTACAGAGGCCCATCAGTGGCGATCCTCTGGCAGATTAGACGGCAAAACCTCATCCCTCACTTTCCCTCCAGCCAATCAGAGACCAGCAGCAAGCACAGGGTAGATGACGGAGGGAGGACAGAGGAGGGGAGGGGGAAAAAATTTCCTCTCCGTGTCTGTCGAATTTAGGGAGGCCACATACACATAAGGTACTTGCACACATGCACACAGAACACATACAGGAGATTGATCTGGAGTCGGAGCTAATGCTGTTGCTTTTTCCCACCCTCGGGATACAACAGCTAACACCGTTTAGTTGCAAGAGCAGCTTTCTGCCCTTGTTTCCCTGTTTTTATCCTGCCCCAAAGGCCCTGGCAGCATTCTTCTGCTCTGTCAGTCCAGTTGCTCTCCGCCCACCCCCCAACAACACTTTCTGTATGCCTGCTCCTCAGTCCTCCCTCCATCTTCCTCTCTATGTACAAGTCAGAGTCCCATCAAGTGTGCCCCAGCTGTGCAAGCAGTCGGAACTGTTTACCATGGTACATCATCGGGGAGCCCCAAGAGCACTCGTCTGCAGAGATCTCACACACGTTGCACAAGTGTTTAGCACATGATGTTGAACATTAGGAACACTCTGAACAAGCTAACGACCCAATGTGCTCTAAAACCACATTTGTTTGAAATATGGCAACCTTCCAAAGCATGTAACGCAGATCCCATTTTCCCCACTCCATTCTCTTGACGAGCATGTGGCAAAAACAAGGAAATTCTTGAAAAAAAGCAAAACGCAGCGAAAAACACAACTTCAATTTAAATCTGTCAAACTCGTAGTGTGCCAAATGCTTCTTTTTGGCAACAGACCCCCTAACCATCGACATCCTGTGTCTCCCCTTTTAGCACTGACGTGAAAAAACAAACAAAGTGGAACAACAGCAAGCTGTTCCTTCCCTCTCTCTCTCTCCCTCAGTCTACCAACACTGCTTCCCGTCTTTTAAACTGAAACTGCTGCCCAGCCTCACAGGACCCCTGAAAACCCCGAGGACGGGACTTACATCACCCACCCATGTCTCCTGTCAACTATGACCTCTTGAGGAACAAGCTGAGGGAAAGGAAGCGAGGAAAAGGCGAGGCCATAGTTGGAAGCTCTGTTTTGTGGTCTGAAAGCTGAATACTCTCAGAATTGCACAATTTCCTAGAACCTGATCCACCATGGTCAAACACTGGGATACTAGAGACAGAGGAAAGGATATATTTACATAGTTGTGAAGGAAAAACTGAAATATTGTGGATGGGAGTCTCTGTATTGTGTGAGTAAGTTGAACCACAGTTGCGCAAAGTCTGACAATAAGCATGTGTAATACCTTGAATTCTGGTTCAAGGGCAGGTTAAACTTGTTTCTGGCGCTTGTTCAGTACATCTTACCCAACAGTGCACAAACCAGAAGTACAAACAAAACAGATTTAAATGATTTGACAGTGTTACATCAACACCTTAACCGATGGATCACATGCATCTTTTTCCTGATACAAACCCAGGTGAGTCATTAAGCAAAAATTTTTTTTTTTTAAAAATCACTTCTTCACAACTCTTGATCTCTTTTACAACATAAAAACAGAAATAAGAGAACCCTCAACACTTTTAGTGATGTTTTTGTGTCCTTTGAAGTAAAGTTTTAGCTTTTTCCTCAATAATTTCAAAGTACTAAAGTTACCTTGTGAAAAGCAAAATAAAAGATACACATTGAAACATGTAAAATGCATTAGACAGTAGGTTTTTTTAAAAAAAAAAAACAAGTTAAAAGCGTACGAACTTGATATGTTGTGCTGAATTCTGGGGTTAGACTGTTAATCGTTTTTTCAATGACAATGAATGGCTGGTCTGAAAACAGGACTCAGTGACTCAGCAGAGCAGCATTTAAAGGAAGCAAAGCCAAGCCTGTAACAGTGTAATGTTATAAATAAGTCTGCTACGATGCATTTATCCACAGACCAGTCAACCATTTAGCTGTGAGCCTTTATCTTTGAAATGCATCTTCTCTGGATGCCAGAATTTGAAGAACTTCAGCTGCCTTAGTTGGAATACGGGAAGCAGATGTTTGAGGGGATTTATGCTCCGTGGATTGTAAATATCATATCATGGCTGTAATGGGACTGTATGTAATTATTACAAGAACTGAACATAAATAACACATTTGGGCGTAAATTTGGATAACATTACCAATCTTTGTAGGAAAAGCAAGAAAAAAAAGCCTATGCTTCAAGGAGGAGGAGTTGATGGTGGTATATTTGACAAACTTTCACTTACAAGTCTGTGGTTTATGTGCTGCAATTTACTTCTGTTTTACTTTTTCTGTTTTAAGTCACTACTTGTGTAGTCAACAAATGTTAGAAAAAAATGTTTTGGGTTAAAATGCCTTCAGAGGTCACAATACTGGTGTCAAGGAGAAATAAGCAGTTTTCATGCTCACGGTTGAGGGCAACATGACACTTGCATGACGTCCTGTGGTGGACAGGAGGAGGGATACACATTTTGCCAGGATTTGTGGCTGATGAAGGATCAAACAAAAGCATACAACACGCATAAAGCAACCATAAAGGCCATAGCTTCTGAGGATCTTCTACAAATCTTTGATTATTTCAAGACATTTGTGAATTCATGTTTTCTGCACCCACCTATGATGAAGAACAAACAAAAGCAGGAAAAAAGGGGAACAAAAGAACCAACTCAGTGAAAGGTTAGTCACCCCATTATTTTTCCTAATAGTTATTCAGAGGCAATAGAGAATAACGTCTTTTCATCATGGGGTAAGCGCATGATTGCATGATTGAAAACAAAGCAGTCTGCATGAATAATCTCTGACAGGTTCTATCAAATGCATGAGCAACGGTAGTTTAGGAGCATAAACCAGTTTTCCTAATGGATCATATCCACTTGGAACTGATATCAAACTCAGTGCTCTTACCGTTTAACAGCAACATTATGCTGAATGAGGTATTTAAGTTGTGTGTAAAATTCCATTTTAAGATGCATGACAATGCAGAAGTGTAACATTTTGCATCAATAAAGCAGCAGAGCATGACTGAAACCTCACAGCCTGTACAGAACAATGCTAATTGTTAAACTTCTGGTCTAAGCAGAACAATAAATCTGGTAATACAGTATGCTATTTTACAGTTTACTGCCATAAAACTCTAAGTTATGTAATGTAGCTCTCTTGCCTTGAATTGTGGGAGTAATGTTACACTAATATGACTAGGGTTATAATGTGTCATATAGCAGACGAAGTCAGACATTAGTAGTTCAATAGTGAGAGCTTTCTGAAAGAAGATATCTGGGCATACTTAAGATTTTAAGAGTCTAGTGGGAAACAAGAACTATTAAAAAAAAAAAAAAAAAATCAAAAAGAAACATTCTGCCAATGGATGAGATGAAACAAATTGGCTGTTTTAACTCTAACCTTAAGGAGCACAGACAAATCAGCCAAGAGGAGGGGAGGTGTTGTCAGTTTTGCACTCTAATTCCAGGAATTAAAATATTACAAAATCTGGGGCTACTTTGCTGCTGTATTATGGTTTGATAATTCAAATACCCTTAATGTACCCTAATGCTAATGTCAAATACCCTGTGTGTAAAAGTATTATCTATAGATAATGTTTAAAGGGGGTAAAACATCTGCTCTTTTTATTTAAAAGTCAGATTTACTGACCTTGGTCAGAACCAACAAGTGGGAAGCAAAGGTCAAAAACAAACAAAACACACACAAAAAAAACACAGGTGTCTAAAGTCAGAGGGCCTCTTGGAGCTTTATCAACTCAGAAAATGATGCTTTTGTTGCTGGACTCTGTTAAAGGAGAAATGTGTAAGATTATATGTTGAAATATCCCAATATAACCTAGAAACAGCAAGACAAGGAGAGGAAATAAGTGAAGTCATGTCTCAAAAATGATGACTATGTATTCACCCACTGAGATACCAACATTGTTAGTGTGCTCAATAACAAGCTTTGAGATACCTGTTTTTGCCACAGGTGGCAGTAGCGAGCAACCTAGCAGCCTCAATAGATCATGATGACATGAAGAAGCTGCATGGTCTTACACTTGTCAGTCATGTCCATATTGAGCCTGTTACCATTTTAAGATGTGTAAACAGAAGCAGCAAGAATAGCTGACACGCTCGGGAAGGGAACTTTGCCATCATCGCTAGAACATCGCTACCAACTGCTACAGGGAAAAAGCCTCATTCGAAAGCGAAAAAAAGATAAAAACAGGGCTAAAACCAGCATACATAGACAGTGGTTTCCCACATTTGAGATAGAAAATAAATTAAATTTAACATGGAACTTGCTACATTTCTTTTAGACTGGTAAGTAAACTGCCGCTGATTTACGTTTCACTACCATCGCTGCCCTTTTTCATGGTAGAATAACTCAAAGTCACTATGAAGTTAATTGAACTCCAAATGTATTTATCTTGTCTATTTCTCACCTGTCTTCAGTAGATTAATGCAATGCTGATTTGATTTGTTTCAGAATTGCAACTACAAAAATAAAAATAAAGAAAAGAAAAAAAATAAATCACAACTGAGAAAGACGGATTGGAAATGGAGATGATTTTAGAAATGACGCTGAGAAACGAAAAGTAACTGAGAAAAATGTGTGCATTCTCAGTTCAAGGAGATTTGTGGACTCTGATTTCAGATTCTGTGTTTTGATTTTCTGATTTTGGGATAAATTGATGCCATACAACTGACGAGGACAGACTGTGGTCAAAGGCAGTTTTATAAGCAACCACTAGTACCGTCCCTTGGATGGGGAAGCCCTTTGGGTCATTTTCAGACCCTACATCTTTCTAGATGTGGGTTTGATGTATCAAGCTAGCAGTTCCCCTGAATGGAGGCCTTTAAACATGCTCAGAAAGATAAATGTTAAACCTCTCACTACTAAAATAAAAATCTGAGAGATAATAAAGGACCTCTCCAAATTGTAAAATATAATCTATCCCTCTCCTACTCTTAATTCAGAACCAACTATTCCTTCTTTCACAAACAACTGTGTAGTGATATTTCTGTTTTATCAAAATGTGTTTAACATAAAGTTCACCTTCCACTATTTCCTTCTTTCTATACATTGCCCGGATGTAAGCGTCAGCAGTGTGGGTTCATCTCGACCTGACAGACTGCATTCCTGGCAACCGTTTTCCTCATTGAGTGGAAAGATTTGTACTCTTCTTTGTGACATCAGTGACTAATGCAAGGCATCCTCTTTCTTAATAACCTTAGAACCAAAAACAACTCAGAAATGTTTACATTCTTCAGCTATGTTTCCCTTACTTTTATCTTCTCGACCTCAGACATACAAGGGAGTCAGCAAAGACACAAAGGAAGAGGCAAGGCTGGTGCACACTCTGGTTTTTGGTTACTGGTGATTCATAACTCATGATTTCACATTCAAGATATTATTAGAAAAAGAAACATCAGCAAAACTATTGTTAAACTGTCCTTTTTTTAAAAAGTATAACTGGCTCACTTTTGACAATAAGTTAATCTCATACTAGATTTAAACTCCACGATCATGTGGAGCGTGACCTCAGCTACAGTTGAGGTCATAATCAGTTTTCAGTTTAACAGTAACTTACAGTTAAACTGAAAGGAGCAGAATTAAATGCCAAATCTTTGGGGAATTTCTGGGAACTTTTTACCAACTTTTCTTTTTTTTTTCTTTGTTTTTGGGTGGGGGTAATTCTGCATTGTGAAACAGAATGCCATAAACCTACATTTATAAATAATTGAAGCATTTCTCCAATCCTCATCAGGATTTTTTTTTACAAAATGGCGTATCCTCAGGAGCTGGTGGACCAGTGCAACAGGAAATGAACTCTGACATAAGAGCTGTGGACTTTGGGGCCACAACGGCATCCTGGGAAATTATGGCACTGAGAAGAGAAATGACCCATGTCACCCCTTGAAAAGCCAACTCAGAAAAATCCATTTACAATCCTCTAAAATGCTACAGTGAACATTTACAGTGCCAGGCTTAAGTTTTATGCACTTGTGTTCGCTGTGGACCAAGAGCATGAAGGGTTTTCACTTAAATAACCCTCCACCCCAAAAATAACTGAATCGGGTCAATATTTATTCCTATCACCTTCTCAGTTTTCCTACTTTTTTTTTTTTTTTTTTTTAAACAGGTTTCCATCAGGTAGTTTTTCCATTTTGTTGCTACACTTCTTCTGTGGGTTAGATTGTCTCAGTTGTCTCTTTATTTAACCCCAATCTGACAGCATAACAGTCATTTTGCAAATTATGTGACCCAAAGAACAGTTCTCTGTTACCATTTATGGAATAACACATATTTTAGAGCCCTTGGGATACATAATGATAAAAGGATCATGTTATATTAATAGCTGTCAAAACCTGCATGCACAACATTATACAACAAGAGTATTCACTGGATCCCCAGTCAGGTGATTCATCACCAAGAGTATTTACCTTGATAAAAAAGAAAAGCTAAGTTTGCCCAGCAACATTAATAACTGCACTAACAAGGTTAGAACTAGTTTTTTTCCCCCATGTATATGTACTATACAACATGTACACAAAGGGAGGGAGGTAAAGAGGGGAAGCATACAAGCAGCAGTACTAATAATGACAATACTTCCCTCCTAAAATGGTATCACAGGGCTCCACCCAACCCAAGTTCCTCTAGGAGTGCCTCTTCTATCATTTAAATCCATTTTTACCTCTGACGCTACTGCTAGCCACAAGCCACCCTCTTGCTTTATGGCTGTTTTCCGAGCTGTGAGACAATGGCATGGACATCATTAGCTAAGTGGTGGCTGGATGACAGGCACTGGCGCTGCAATCGATAACGGCAGGCTGCCGGCCGCTGGCGGAGCAGCGCTAACTCATCAGCCCTGGGCTTGCATGAGGCCCAGCTCTGGCCAGAAACTAGGATGAAGTCAGATAAGAAATGTGGAGGTGTCAGGGGCTCACCGGCTGTGATAACAAATGACTAAGAACAGCCACCTTATCTTCTATCCTTAAAGAGGATATGATGTGCGCTGTCATACAGCTGCCCAACGTACTCTGAAAGTTATGTTATAAGGGTGACGGAGGGTCAATCACCGCTGCTTATACTATGTATGTACTGAATAGCATTTATACTTTTTTTTTTTTCAGACTGTTTAAGTGTCCTCAGAACTGAACACAATGGCAAACCATTTTCTGTACTGATATTTAAAAGACATTAACAGTTAAATGACATTTTTGAAAAAAATAAAAACTTAAATGAAGCAATGACTGCCACATGCCAAAATGCCTAGAGCAAGGTACAACCCAAGAATAACAAATCCCAACACTACAAAACATGACTTCAAACACAAATGACACTGCGCCAGCACATGTTCATTGGGGAGATGCCAAAAGCCACTGGAGTGGAGGGGACAGCCCCCTGAAGTGGCATCTGAAGCAAATACCTTATGACAAGGCAATGACCTCCCTCTGTCCTTTACCACAACTCACATCAACACTGCTCTGCTTCTCAAGGACAAAAAAAAAAGAAGAGCAACAAAGTATACTGTGCAAAAATCAACAGAAATAAATACATTTAATGTGACTATCAAAAGGCATGAAGGAAAAACAAATGCAGGGGAGAATCCTAAGTGAGGACTACAGCTGGAGAGAAGTCAGGTGAAAGATCACAGGCCTCCGACTGCCAGGGGATGCAGATCTGTTCCCCAGATGAAAATCAGGTTGAGATTAAAGCTGCCAACTTTAATAAGAATAAGTTTGAAGCAGACCACCTATTTGACTCCCACCGTCCACCTCTCTCTTCCCTGTCTGATTGCTACAGGTGTGTGAACACACTTGTAATAAAGTTGTCAGAAAGCCAGACAGAAGCAGCTTGTCAAAGTCATTATGATAAATAGTTGGCATGTCGAAATGATGTACTAACTAAATATCATGAGCAGGGAGTCTCAATAAATCTAAAACCAAAGGTGACCAACTTACAGCAGAAGGCCAAAATCGGCAAGTATTGCCAACATCTCACTTCTTGCTTTTGCACAAACAGTAAAATCATTCCTATGTCATATTTCAATTACATCTACTATTATGACTAATAATGTGTACAATAACCTGTACACTCACTCTGCTGCCATCAGTTTCAGCGTTAACATACAACCTGGAGCAAAGCCGGGAATTCCAGTTCCTGTTTTGTATTTTTTAGTAACTCCACACAAACAGCTTTTGGCCGGTCTTGCATCACAACTTAAACCTTGTTGACGCACCTAAATAATTATTACAGGTCCTTTTTATCCCCCCAATAATTTCCTCACAGAAATGTTTTATTACGTGCATATAATACTAAATCCACAACTGTGTTTCTCTGCTTATCAAAATGACAGATGAGTACCGAGCGCTTGTCATCATTACCGTGTGACCGATGAGCTTCCTACTGGTGCTGGAAGTTGTACTACAATATTCACAACTGCTATTAGACCCATTAAATAGATATTGAGTTTCACCAGCTGCCATGATTCAGAGCAGCAAGCATAAAAGTGCTCAAAAAACTAGCCATCAACTCGTTTGCAGACAGACAACCACTTGCTTTAAGGGTGTGGATCAAATGAAACTGGCAACTTTCATAATGGTTAAATAGAGGAATGCTCTTTCATGACCAGGCCATGAGAAAAATAGCACAGTCACCCTCCTGGATGTCTCAACCAACCAAACATGTTGAAGCAATTATCCATGAACATTGGAGGTGTATTCCTGCTAGAGCACAAAAGCCAAGGTAAGAAACTACATTTGGATGTTTCACAGCCTCACCCCGGTGACACGTGCCACTCACCCAAGCAATGCTGCAGACCCAGCACAGCCTCTTATGGTACCCAATCACAGCAGCCCCCCTCGGCAGGAGAATGTGCCACACCACATCCTAATAACTACGGATAAAGGGCTTGAAGAACACGACAGAGCCCGAGGTGTTGATCTGGCCTTCAAACACCCCACCTCCCAATCTGCACAGGCATTCGCAGGACACCCTGGATCAAACACAATCCACAGAGACACAACCCCGCAAACCACAGGGCCCACAAGCTGCCAATAACATGGTGCCAGACACCAAAGGACAGCACAAGAGGTCCACCCTTCATGCTCTTAAAAGTCAGACTAGTTTTGGCAACATATTAGGAAGGAAGAGTATAATGATTCGACATCGATTGTTGACTGATTCTGAAAGCATGAAATATAGAAAAAAAAAAAAAAAAAGAAGTGAACCTTCTGAATGTAGAAAAATCCCATTGCTTCATTTTATAATTTTAGACGTTTGTCACAATTTGGGAACAAATTCTTCATTTAAAAGCTTGTAGGGTGACAATGAAAATCTTGACTTTTGATCACTGAATTCTAACCTAGTGAATACTTGTGCTAGTTTTCAAGACAGCCTCTGGAGGTACTGAAAACTTTTTGAGTTCTTAAAAATGTGACAGACTGACAGCCATGGCCAGGGCTCTTCATGTGCTTTCGTCAGAATGGAGGAATAATAAAATAGACTCCATTGTTGCGTCTCTCTAACTCTTCCCCTCACCTTTGACCCTCAGTTCGCTTCTCTTTTCCACTCCCTCCGCTTCTTCTGGCCGACCGTTTCCCTCCTACACAACCAGACATCGTAGGTGGACTTCCTACAGGAAACCCAGGAACGCCACCAGGGAGAATCTCCAGTGAGAAAGTCAAACAAAGACACACGAGGGGCCACTCTTGCTCAGCTCTCCAATTTTGGCAATGAAGCTCGTGGACTTACAAGACGCAACAATTGCTAGGTCAGCGTGACAGGTTAAGACAAAAACAAAACAGGGGGTTAGGTTAATGTGGGAAAGAGCACGAGTGCATTACCACAGATTACAAACCAGTCTCAGATTTATCCTTTAATATTTCTGTAGGTGGATTTTTGTGGCAGACTTCCTTTGTTTCTGAGAACTGGGAACTAAAGACTTTCATAACAAGTACAGTGAACAGAAACAGTGACTCATCCAAAAACAATCAGGAGCTATTATACATATAACATGGAGTAACACAAGCATTCATGCATGAAAAATCTTTTTTGCTTTAGTTCCCTGCACAGTCCACAAAACTCAGAGAGACAGAGCTCCAGTTCAGTCCAGATCGTAGGTGAAACCAACTTTCTGTGTGCAAATACAGCAGCTAAAGTCCAACCTATTGAACTCTGGGCAGTGGCCTCGTTTCACTGGCACAGACTCAATCATAACATCTTATCTACAGACGTGCTGACTCATGGAATTTAGCTGTGGCCAATAGCCAAGCAGCAGGGTTACTTATGGCAGTCATTGATTGGTTGATCTGAGCACAAAGCTGAAAGGGCACATACCAGGAACACAGCCTGAAGCAGAAAACTGGCAGCAGTTTGCTCACGCTTTGCTTCACTCTCTCAGTCTTGTAGCTGCAGCTCCCCCCACCCCTATTGAAAACCTACTTTGTTGTGCCACTCTCGTACTTTTACTAGTTCCTCCCAAATCACCCCTCATGACCACTCTCACCAGCTCTTCCAAACTACCGTAGCCCGTTAGTCTTGTTCCTCTGTTAAGTAATTACGGCTGAAAAGGCAAAACAGGACTGTTCATGTCCAGAGGTCACCATTCCTCTGTGACTTACATCCTGGTGCTTCATCCCCATGGTCACCTAAACTCCAAACATCTTTTTTAAGTTTAAAATTTTTCAAATATTTCAGCAGATCCCTGTGGTTACCATTTGACCCAGTAATCATTTTCAAAGCTATTACTTTCCAACAAAATTATCAATTAATACAACATTTGTATTAAAAAAAGTAATACTATAGTCAAGTGTTTCCACTAGAAAGTCAATTGCTTCTACCAATTTAATTAATTCTGAATAATTTGCAAAGCGACTATTTATACTGGAGCTATTTTTTTAACGTTTTGCTCCCAGTCTGACTACACTGGGCACAGTCAACATTGCTGATTCAGGGTCAGTTCCATCGCGCATAAATCAGTCATTCAGGATTCAGAGCTGCACTGACTCCACAATAGGAGACACACTACAGAGGCCTTTATATCAGCCTGTCCCCATCTGCAAATCTATAATGAGCAAGGGAGCCGAAACAGTGGGTAGAGAAGAGGACCTCAGTTCAACTGAAGCAGCCAAACTTTCTGATGGAAATTCAGATACAATCATCCCAGAATGCACTTCTCGCTGCCTAATAATCAGCCGCTAGAACAAGGCAGCCATTGAGTGGAGAGTGACTGTAATCCGGTCCACCAAACTCCAAAGCTTCCCACTATAATTAGCTCCTTTCTCAATCAAACACCATCTTTCAAGCAAACCTCTCCTGTAGTACAAGACAGGAGAGATTTAGTGAATCACTCGATTTCATGAGTTGGGGAATTTTTTTCTCTCCTTCCTTTACATGAGTCATCTCACACAGACAGGTATATTAACCGTGAAATCAGCAAACAAGCAAGTGAGAGGTGCACGTTTCATTCAACAGCACAGTAGCTTGTGGAAATAAAAAGCTGGAATTGACATGGACATAACACAATATGGGGCAATATTTCAAACAGAGCGGGGTTACAAGGCCACAACAGTTTTGTTCCTTGTTAAAATAAACTGCTCACTGTTAGGCTTGCTGATTCAGGTCAGGTTAAATTCCTAATTATAATGTGATTACTTCTCCAGCACTGGGAAATAAAGTTAGCTGAAGTGACTTGAAGTGGATGCCATACCCTGCGTTTTACCTGTTCACATAAGATGTGCCGACATGTGACATCAAACATCCTCTGCATCTCTGGTCTACATCCTGATGAGCAAAGCCCACACTCCTCTAATCTGGGAAAAACAGTCAAGCCCAAAGCTTCACAAACAAATCCACAGCCCAGAGGCAAAGTGACAAGGAAGAGTTGGTATGCTGCTAGTCGACCTGCTGTCTGTGCAAAGAGGACAAATATTAGAGGAAAATGGGGCTTCCTGGAGAGCTGTGACTGCCTTTCAAAGGGCCCAATCAAACAGACAACAGAAGTGCTGACAGCTTGTAACGCATTTACCTGCATGCACAGAGGCTGTTATCATAAGAAAGTGTGCATATATGTGTACTTCCTCCTCAGCATCACCCTCCCAGTAAAACTGATTAAAGTGAACTAGAGAAAAATTCAGTAAAAACACAATCAGCAACTCTGAACTACAAGTCATCCTATTTGCTGAAAGAGGATGCAAATCCACAAGACCAGACCATATACATGTAATCAAATGACAAAGTTCCTGTTTTTGGAAATGTCCCCACTCCCCTTTTTAAAAAAGAAAAAAAAAAAAATCAGTCAATGACACAGCACTAGCTGCAGACCAAAGTCCTGCCTTTTCAACTGTGTGGGGAGGCCAAACCACAAACCAACACATTCACCTGACGAGTATTCGCTCTGAAATCCTTCACAGTCAATGTTAAAGCAGTATTTCAGATTTCAGAGGCATGTTGAAGGATCACTTCTGAAAAGAAAGCACTTGAGTCCAGTAGAAGTACTCGGACAGAAAGGGAGTGGCTGCCAGAGCAATGACCACTTTGCAGTGGCAGTGAGATTAAAACGGTGACACAGCAGTCACTGGTTCTGCCACAAAAATAGATTAATGGCATTGTTAAATGTTAACATGAGGTAACTCTGATCAGGGGCAGGCACGCAGCACTCAAAGAGTCGAGCTAAACTTCCCCAAACATTATACTGGTGACAAATAACAAAACATCAACTTTATACTCCTTATGAGGAAAAAATGAGGTCATTTAAGTGATGGGTACAGTAATATCAGGAGGAGGAACTCAGCCGAGATTTGTTCTGACATTTCCTGACCCTGTCACCAGGAAGCCCTGTACATGAAAGCTTCACAGAGGCTTTAAACAAGAGAAAAATAATTTACCACGAAAAAGAGAGAGCTTATACTATGACCTAAATCTGACAGAGCCAGGTTTTGAGACACAAATAATCCACAAAGAGAATAAAAGAAAAACACCATTATAAATCTAATTCACAATTCAACAAACAGGCAAAAACAATATTGCTGACATGCTTTAGTTTAACCCCAACCACCTATTTCTTTGACACCAAATGAAAGTCAGTTTGGCTGCTCTTATTCAAGGGATGGTGTGGAGTTTTTCCAGGCCTGACAAGACCAATGCATTCCAGGTGTTGTTAGTATAAACATTTTTAAGCTTTGGACGGGATCCATTTTTCTTTTTTTTTTACGATAACAATTCACCTTTGTAAGCTCAGCATTTACACAAGCATGACCTGACATGCCTTTAAGGGCTTTAAATATATATATATGTTGTTTTTTTTAATCGCCACATGCATTATCATTATAATAATGATTATTATTTCTACCGAGGGATCCAGATCCTGCCAGCCCTCAGGGGGACTGGGGTTGACTCCCAGTTTCTTGTTATTCGCAGGACTTCAGTGCAACCCAAGCTGCAATGTAAAGGGGGGGGGGGTCCATATGGTAAACGCCGAAAATCTCTGTCCAACACCGCTGAGCTCTTAAAACTGACCATTCACATGTAAGCTGCTTTTAAAGGGTGGAAAAGGGAGAGTATTCAGGATAGTCTACATACCATATCATTCCTGTCCCTCTCCGGTTCTTGTTCGCTCCTTTCTTCCTCTGTCGGATCCTTTACGAACCACAGCTGGGGGGAAAAAGACTTAGAAAAAAAAACTCTATACAAGCACTCAAATAAATTATTTTCAGCTTTTCTAGCAAACACGCTGTCTGGCCATTGCTCCCCACGTTAAGTGCTCATTTTCGTCACTCTGAAGTTTTCAGACACGAGAAGCATAGCTGTTTTCTCCCCCACTGTGTGACGGGGGGGGGAAATAAAATAAAATAAAACGTATTCTGGTCAAAAAGAAGGAAGAAAAAAAATCAGTTGAAACTCCCGTTGTTTCTGGATACGTCTTGCGAGGAGAGAAAAAAAAGGGGGGGAGGCTCGTTGGGAAGAGCTGTTTCGGTGTGTTTTCTCTTCTTGGTTCACCACCACGTTGTTTTGTCCAATAATTATTTCCTTTGTTGTGTCAAAAAAAAAAAAAAAAAAACCCGAAAGAGTCCGTATAAAACGCGATCCCGGAGCTCTTCCTTCATTGACGAAAGCCTTGTTTTCGGTTTAACGACAGCTCGTCGGAGACCGCTTTCTGATGTTGAGCCTCGCGCAGGATAAATGTGTGACGTTGTGTTGAAGACTCTTTTTTTTTTTTTTTTTTTCGGCTTCCCAATAATGGCGGACCTCCTCCAGAATCGAGTATCTCCCTCCTGCTCACGGAGGGAGTCTCGCCCAGCGGTTCATGGACACAATTACAACCACACACGACCTGTTTGTGATATACTGCTCACAACTACACTACTACACGCAAAGGGAATAAAATTATTTGAAAAAGGTGTATATGTATTTATATATACTGTATTTATAAATCATGGACGTTGTGTTGTATACTGTTTACATGTCGTAAAGCTTTAAAAAGCCATAATTTTGAGGAAAAGAGTGGTATAATCGGATACAATCACTTTTATTATGCAAAGTATCAACATTTGTGTGACTGCTTCAGACAATAACAGAAATTTTGTTGTCCTTTGATACAAAATTCCTGATTTATAAACACTTCCAGTACACTTGAGTCTATTTTGTTCCCCTATTTTTTTTTCAATTTAAAATGACTTTTATTTTTAATTTCAGAATGAAGTTCAGTCTTTGCTAAGATAAAGTGATTTAAAACAACACGTTGATGCTGTTGAATTTGTGATGAAATGGCAATTAATGTTTGCAACTGGAGCTAAACTGCTGTTTTAAGCCTCGAACAAGACTAAAAATTATCATCCCACCTAAAGGCTTGTAGATGTACTGCAAGAAAAGAAAAAAAAATGTTGTCTGGAGAGGCAAAGAAAGAAAAGAAAGTTTATTCTGGCCAGGACATTTCATACTTTGGGAGAAACTTAGGTGCAGAAATCCTCACAGGGCCTAGCCAACTTTAAAATTTCTGACCAGTCACACAATAGTTGTTAGATATCAGATAAGAAAAAAGGTTTGCCCAGATGACGTGTCAAGAACAAGCTGCTTGAAGTCTCAAACCAGTGTTACTGTCTTGGGAGCGAAAACGAATATTTCTATTCTTGCAGAGTATAAAATACCCTTCAGTAGTAGTTTAGATAGGGTCCATAAAGACAAGGTCATTTTAACTTTGTAAATCCACAGGACATGTACAGATACAGAGTTATTATGAATGGAAAATCTAGCTATGAAGCCCAAAACTATTTTTTGACCAAGGTTGTAAATATATTTATTTCTGCTGTGAGGCTGAACACTGTAACATGGAGATCAGTGGAGATTGACTCCCTTTTGGAAGCATTCACTAGTGGTTAACTGATGAACTGCAACTTTTGTTACTTCTGGGTTGGCTTCAGCTTGGAAGGGTCTTGGTGTTTTATGTCCCATGGACATATATTTTATGTCCTACGGACATAAAACTTCAACTTAGAGATGCAAGTTATCCCTTGAGGCAAAAAGGTCCATAGGAGTCTCTTTAGGGAGGCACTAGTGGTTAGTTGATGAACTGCAACTTTTATTGCTTCTGGGTTGGCTTCAACCTGGAAGGGTCTTGGCTTCTGCCTCAATTGACATTGCTTTGACTCCTAACAAAAGTTTACACTTCTTACCATCTAATCGTAGTCCTTGGGCTCTTTTTAACTCCAAAACAGTCCTTTAATGCATATATCTTTAAACTCCTTAGTCTACCCCAATAGCAGACACAATTCGGCCTAATCTAGGCTACTGTTGGCACGTAAGGCTCATTTACATCCATCCCAAAGTCCTATGTGTGCCAGATTTGTCCAAAATGGATGGGAAAAGGCCAGACTTTAGTTTTGGCGCATGCAGTATTTCATAAGGTAGTTTTGCCATGGGATGTGGCATGTGCCTGGCATGACCCAAAGACTTGGGGAATGTCAGGTGGATATGTAGCCAAGTTTAGGCAGTCTCACTTACCTTTACTTACCTTTAGTCAATGCCATCAGTCAAAACCAAATGTGGGCCAAAGAAAACTAGAGATATGGAACAAGTTTGAGCTAAACATTTTTTACTATGTGGGTACATGGACCTTTGATGTTTACCACTAACTAAATCTCTTACTCACCATTGTGTGTTGTATGTTCTTGTCAGATGACTTGCCTTGGCCACACATACACTTTATCACTGACATCTTTGTATTTGAAAAGCTATTCATAGTTTGCTTCCACCATATCTGTGAGGCTATATTTTTCAGAGAAACCTTGAGAAATTATATTCTTCGTCCTTGTGATCTTCTTCTCTTACTGTCACTTGGGTCTGAGCTGCTGAAAAGAGCTTTCATTCCATGCAAGGGATGGTACATTTAATGCACCTACCTCTCCCAGTCAAAGGTATCGAGCAGTCGGGGAGGCATGGAAAGTATAATCCATCCAAAAAATGATACAAAATAGTTGAAAGGAGATGCAAAGAATCATTGAATTAAAACACATTAAATATTTAAAGATGAGTTCAATTAAGGAGGACATACTATACAATAAAGAAACTAACTGTATGTCCTTTGGAGTATAGAATCAAAGTAGTATATATATGTATATATATATATATACTACTTTGATCCTATGTAGTTCAGTTCCTGTCTTCATTACCATTCAACTTCACATCATGTTTCATTTGTTGTATCTTAGCTGTAATACAGATTTTTTTTATTCTTTTTTAAGGCAAACCTAAAGAAGGGAAAAAAAGGAGTGGATTCAAGCAGCTCACTTCTCCTCCTATGAACACAGGTATGAAAATATGATTGGAAAGAGTGGATTTGTACTACATCCCTGTGGTACATACTTTTGGTACTATACCAAAAGTAAATCACAGACAATTCATTAAGACCTCAGGAAATTGTGTCGACCTCTGAAAAAAGGCATAAGTCTCATTTACCAAAATGACTTATGTGATCACCAACTGGAGACACAAAACAGCCACAAATAAAAACAAAATTACCACAGATGCATATAAATAAGGGGTGAGGTGACCAACAGGAGATGCAGTACAAAACTGCAACTGAGAGATGCAAATTGTCCCCTCAGACAAAGTGTTCACTAACAGATACACAAAATAATCACACTTAGATACAAAAAAGAACACAAATAGAAATGGAATAACTCAAAAAAAAAAAAAAAATCCAACACGAACATGCTTTGTTGGAGAGACAGTCTGAGCAAAGACACGTAGTACCAAAATGAGAAACAAAGTGACAACAAAAATATGTAAAATCATCAAAATGTGACACAAAATTATCAGCTAAAAAAAAAATATATATATAACACAATTATACACACAGTAATTATTTAAAAAAAAAAACACTGTTAGATGGATAAAATAATCAGCCACAAATGAAACCTGCATGGTTAAAGAATGACTTTTGAACATTTCTGTCAAGTGGACTGTTATTTTATAATCCATGTATCCTTTTGCATATATAATGCAGTATTTTATATCAGAAAAATGTATGTAAGCCACAATTTGGGACTTTTCCCTTTAATATTAAAAGATGTGCTTTTAAGAAGAAAGTTTCACTTTATGTCTATACTGTCTTCTTTGTTCATTTAATAATTTCAAGTTGTGAAGTTAAACATCTCTTGAACCTTTTACAGGATGTACTGTTGTAGATAAGTGACTAAGAGTATAAACTATTACCATGACAACAGCATGTAATACTGCTAAAATCAGCAAAGATAATAACTTACACTGGCAAAGCCCACATTCTGTAATTAAAACCCTAACTATGACATGAGAACCTTTTTTCTAATGGATGTTTGTTATGGATAAGTAAAATTGCTTTAAATTGAAGTTTAGAGAATGCTGTGTAGAATATTTATAGGCTTGAACATACAGTTTTAAAAACGTATATAAAATGCATGTGACTGTCTTTGTGAGTAATGTCTAAAATTAGTCTTCCATTCACTCTTATCATATGACTTTCTTTTCTTGCAGCACTATTTCCAAGGGTGAAAAAAAGAAGAAGATTAACTGACTTTATTTTAGTCTATTTATGTTGATGGCCCTTGGGTCAGAGAAAACTTCCGCTATTTCACAACTTATCCCTTTTCCGTGTACAAATTCAAACATTAGTCACCGTCTAACATATTTGAACATTTCATTGCTGCATGACTCGCAAAAGATTTGTGAAGCAGTCACCCAAAGACTCCAACCTGAAGCCTTATCGAGCAGCAAAGAGGGGAAACATTTCTTTCCTGAGAAAATCAATCATTTCAAAGGTTAATCCTAATTATCTGAGTTGTGCCCGGAGACATCCACCTGGTAAAAGAATTACTGTGAAGAGGTTTGTACTTTGATTAGTTCAGCTGCTGAATGATAAATAATTCAATCTTCTTCGGAGGACAGTGGAGCTGTATTTCCACATTGGAGAAATGTTTGCAATGTTGTACAAGATAACTGCCTGTACTAAGAGCTCAAACAGATGTTTAATGTCTCATAGTGGGACCCTCTCCTGGAATTATTCTCTCGCTCTGCTAGTCCTTCCTTGAACCTACTTGAACAACCAATTCCAGTCTGTTAATCTAAATTCAGTGTGATACGAAAGTAAATGCTTTATGTGGCTGTAAAACTCAGTTTATTTTTCTTGAAATTGAATTTGGCACTTCAGGGTATATTTAAGATTGAAAGTCTGCACCCTGTAAACAACAAAGACATCACGTCTCAAGCTTGTCTGTTAAGTCACAACCAATTTAAATGTTATTACAATATTCAACGTCCTGGAGGTGTTGAATAGTAAAATTGAAATAGAAAAAAAACAATCATTTGTAAGAAGAAATAAGTTTTACTATTTCTACATGTGATGGGAAATTGTAAATTACAAAGTATGCCATGTGTGTCCTCATGTTTCTGTCCAGTCACATCTGTCACAGTGTTCTCAGAAATATTTGTGTGGCCTCCCAATCACACAGAGAAAGATTAGCATGGGTCAAAGTTTCTGTTAAATAATCTGGCTCTGGTTTACATCTCTTCAGCAATTTTTTTCCCCCGCCCAGCTCACAATATAACTCTGGCGTCTTTGCTGTTAAATTATGACACACAATGCTATTTAAGCATTTCCATTCTTATATAAACATTTTACCAGTGTAGCTGTGCTTTTATGAGTTCAGACACACCAAAACAGAGCTGCAAGCATTATATGGAATTAAAAAACTCCTTTTGTTGTCTCACTGGCTGATTTTGCCTTTTGTTTTATTCTTTTCTTATCCCACCTCAAGCCTTTCTGCATCTGCAGCTGAAATATTTCTGGGTCCCAAGGGCAAGCACATTCCTCTACTCACAGTTGTGCAATCCCTGACAATCACAGCCCCACAACCCCTCCACCCCCCTCTGACTCCCTAAACACCCAGACCGCTCACAGGCAGGCTGTCTAAACTGTCTGGGCAATGTTCTGTGGTGAACTGGCTGCCTGGTCAGACCAATAAACAAACACTGAGCCCTGAATCTGCAGAAAACATCCACAACCCTTAATGCGTATGAAAATAGCCCTTAAGCTTGTGAAAAATCATACATAACAACCAAGTAAAGAAATAACTCAGAAGTGGTTAAGGAAGATAAGAAAAAAATAACAGATATTCACACATAGTGTGTGGTAAATATAAATAAGACAGAAGTTTGTTAAAAAAGTGAATTTATAAAGCTACAGCTGGACTAATCAGTTTTAGAGCATTGCTACATCAGAATCAGAATCACAAAACTATTGATCTTGAGGGAAATCACTTATGCACAACTGCATGTTACACAAGAGAAGAACAATAACAAAGCAATAAAATAATAATGATACTTTTTAAAAAGACAGTTTTGTAAATAATAATAGTGCTTAATCATTAAAGATGTGGATAAAAATATTGTAGACAGAAGTAGCTCAACAACAAAATATTGCACATCACATTAATTGCGCTTAGTATTAGTGATTTGTACTAATAACAAAGAAATTGCACATTAAGTAAACATTAAGATTAATGTGTGACAGAGAGAGGAGTTATTCCAGTCACATGGCAGTGAAAAGGAGGAATAAAGGATGCATTGAAACCTGGTAGTAATTTTATTCAGTGTCACATTCAGCATTGTTTATGTTTGTTGACGTTAGCTCTACATGTGGTGTGGTTAAATGTACATTTAGAAGCTACTAAAGGCACTAAAATAGTGCCATGTACAGATAGTGGTACAACAGTAACGGCCCCTCTGGTCCTCATGTGATCCAAAGAGGAACGTAAGAAGCGAGGTCAAGGAAGAACGCTGGGTTTTGTAGTTCGGCTTTTGATTCCTGCGCGTTATTATGGTGAGAATAAAACGACGTTTCCCATCATGCAACGTAACTCGGCTTAGTTTTCCACTTCCTGTTAGCTTTGGAAAGATAGCGGACGAGCGGTCGATAAAATACCGATGTATTAATGTAAAATTAGCGCGTTATTTCTCAGGAACTTGACATTCTGGAGTCCCCGAGGGCCGCATTTAGAAGACAAAAATGGTAAATTCGTTTTTGATAAACACTGTGATGTTTTCTTGGCTTGTCATTAGCAGTATGCCGCTGCTCTGCTACCGTTTGATTTGGACAGATAACGTCCCATTCAGTCACCAGAAAACGTCAGTTTTAACCTCAGTAGTTAAAATAACGACGTTTTATCGCAGACAAGAGCTACTGAACTCTTAGTAGCATAGTAATTATTCTGTCGTTGTGAAGTTTAACACAATTATAAGTCAGATAGAGGGTGTGGTTTATCAACGCTGTTTTTTCCACATCAGCGAAAACTAACATCAACGATCTACGATTATTTAGCAATAAATACGGCTGTTTATTCATTTGTATTGATTTCAGTGTGAATATACAGTACGTTAAACATCTTCTGACGACTACGGTATAGATGTGAGGCTTATACTAGGCAATCATGCGATGTTAAAAATGTTCTTGATGCATTTCCTCAACATTTTGTCCTTCTGTCTATCTTTGTTGCACAGATCCGCTTTATCCTCATCCAGAACCGAGCAGGGAAGACACGACTGGCCAAATGGTACATGCAGTTTGATGATGATGAAAAACAGAAGTTGATTGAGGAAGTGCATGCTGTGGTTACTGTCAGGGATGCCAAACACACCAACTTTGTGGAGGTAAGGATTAGTCAGTGTAATATATGGATTTTTGATTGGTTGGTTCTGTTTTGTGCATCAGTATAATTGCTACAAAATTGACCTGGATATATATATATATATATATATATATATATATATATATATATATATATATATATATATATATATATCTACACCTACCTACACACAGTGTATTTTCTAAAGTTTGCTGAGTCAAAGTCTAACCTGTGTGGTATTATATAGTTATTCCATTTTTTTTTCCAATGTAAAAGAAATGGGTGCTTTTTGTAAGTCCACATGTATTGTCATTCTCTTTTCCTTGTATTTGTTCATCCACATGTTAAAAGTTGGGCTCTCCTGTGAAATCCACTTTTCATGTGGGCTTTTTTTTCTTGCCACCAAGAAAAATGCAAACAATTTGTCTCTCTTTTTTTAAAGACATCTTTTGAGTGAGTCCAAATCAAAATGCTTCAATAATCACAACCCTACCAAAGGCTATAAAGTTCAATTCAACGTCCAGCAGCCTTTGATGTTGCTTCACTGTTTTTAGTAGATATTACATTTCTTTCAGCATTTGTCCCAAAGAAAACAGGGAGTTGTTGTATGAAAGTATTTTCCATTTGATATGGGAGATTGGCTGTGCAAAATGTGCCACTGTACCAAAATAAAAAAAAAGTACAAAGTGACATGAAGCTAGTGATGAAACAAAATGTGATTTCTGAATCTTTTAATAAGGTAACACTATATGAAAACAGCCTTGTTGAGACTCAGTTAGCCACTTTTTAGTAAAAAACATGCTGTCTGTAAACACAGTGGCTAAATATGAGTTTGAAATTTTTATCAGAACTCTTGACAAAAGGTATGCCATTCCCTCTTGTGCTTTAATCAAGTTATCGCTTTGTTGAGAATGTATGAAAAAAGTTTAGATAGAGCTTAAAAATGTGGAGATTTAAGCCACAACAACTTATTTGTGGTCAAGTAGGACGACTGATCTGTACTTGTGTCACACTATGCACCTCACTGATGATGACTTTAAGCTGAAGAATCGCTTCAAAGACCATATGTTCCTCATTGACCACTTAGATCCCTGTTCCAGTACATGTTAGACTGAATGTGAGTGTAATTGCACATCGGCCCAGTATTTGTCAGGAAAACAGCAAACATTTTTCCCTAATCATTCAGCCCTGCTGGTAGGTTAAGAGCCAGTTCATGCTTTCCAAATCCACGTGTCTTAATAGGTCCTCACTGCCCTGCGTGATGCATGTCATCTGCTCAAGTCTGTGGGGGTCCTGTGAGAACCTCTTTGATCGTGTGAAGTCCAACATTTGTGTCTGTGCAGACTGTGTGCACTGCAAATACACAAACTATGCACGAGCAATGAAAACAAAAACAATAGTTATTGGAGGATAGACCTCTAGTGTTATGAGTACAATGTTCTGTTTTGAGTGGATTAGCCATAATCTACAAAGTTAGCATTTATTATTAGGAATACTTCAGGAACACATATGAGGCTTTTTTTTTTTTTCTCATACTAGCACAGAACATTTTCTTTGCTATCATGAAAGCCATGTACGGAAAGAGCTGATGTTATTTGCAGACTTGCATCTAATTTGTTTTGCAAATTGAAAAGTTGGGCCTCTATTGATGTGTTTTCTTGTTTTTTGTATTTACTTCAAGTCCACCTGGTGGATCATATTTCCTCTGTGGAAGGAAGAAATTCAAATAGAAGTATTTCACATCTAAGTGATGAATCATGTCTGGTCAGTCACACTTAATTGGTGGGCGCATGAACACAGATCACAGATATTCTCTAATGAGGACTTTTATATCACGTAGACCTTCACAGACACCATGATTTGGACCACTCGTGTACAGCGTCAAAGTTTAAAAATTATACAACAAAATCTGGTCTGCTGATTATTTTTAGTGTGCATTTTTCTTATGTGTACAAGACACCTTTACCTTAAATCCTTCAGCTCTGGTGAAGCTTCTGTTGTTGTCATAACATGAGAGACGAAGTCATTAAGAGGATTTATCCATTTTGTTCTCACAGTTCAGGAACTTCAAGATCATTTACCGGCGCTACGCTGGCCTGTACTTCTGCATTTGTGTGGACGTGACCGATAATAACCTGGCATACCTCGAAGGAATCCACAACTTTGTAGAGGTAACTGAAACACACATGATATCTAGACGTAGTAAGTGAACTATGATGATTTAGTTGTCATGGTCTGATGGCTTGCAGGAATTTGTTTAGAATTTCTTGTCAACGCGCTTCTCCTCAATGTCAATCCTGCAGCCTTCTCATGGGAAGAAATATTATAAATTAGCGGAGACAGTTTATTGTTTATTATTATGTACTCAAGTTTATTAGACTTCACATAAAAGACGTGATATAGTTTATCCAACTGTGTGATTTTTGATTGCAGTGTTTTCAAGCCATAAAAAATGGGGTTAAAGCTCATCTCCATACAGCTTGTAGATAAGATTAGTGTGGTTAAACAAAAATGTGAGCCTTTATTCCAGAAAGGTTGAATTTCTTTTTGGAAAGCTCTTTTTGCCTTTGGAGGTTTAACATGTAGTGACTTAAAAAAATATGCTTCACGGTCCTTAAGGAATTAGTTTTTTTTTTTAAGAATAGTGAAACTCAGGCTTATTCAGACAGTACAAGAAGTTCATATTTCTATCATTTATTTTCTTTCTTTTCTTTTTTTTTTTTTTTTTTTTAAGCTGGCAACTGAAATTGTATGCTTAAGGTCAAATTTAATGTTTGTCTTTGGCTATGGCAAACAGTGCACAATATTTTGTCCTGAGCACCCCAGAGTGAAGGTCATTTAATTTAATGTTTCACTATACAGGAATGCAGCCATGTTGATCTTTTTTTTTTAAAATGCGCTTTCAAAGACTTAATTTGGAGCTGGTTTTTAGTTTTTTGCATACTGTCACATCCACAAAACACTGGGTGATTTAAAAAAAAATTTTTTTTAGAGCTTTGTTCTCAGTTAATCCATCCACTTTCATATTTGAACAAATGAGGATGAAAAGCACATCAGGTCACAGTTGGATTGGATTCACTGAAACTAATATTGAGCAAAAATCCAGCGATTATACAACTCCAAATGATAAGAGTATCACTGCTTAAACTGATCTGTTGTAGATACAAGGTCATACCAGGATGACATTATTTTAAAATGACTGTTGAATATTTCAGTGTGCGTCCTTGAGCAAAGAAATACGCTTGATTACATTATAAAGGTTATTCTGCTCCTACTAAAGTATCTTTCTGTATTAATGCATCACATTAAATGACCCTTTCAGGCAAAAACGAGCTTTCACTAATGTGACTACAACTGAATGTGTTGGCTTTATGTATGAGTGAGAAACCTGCACATTTTCCCATTAAAGTTTAGATTAAAACCTCACTAGTAACACTCAACTGCCACTTTCAGCAGTATGAACATCTTTGTCTCATTACACTGTATGATATGGTTTTCTGCTAATGTTTGTAATGTAAAGTTTGATATTTTTCCTTTTTTCCCCCACTCTCCTGAAAGGTCCTGAATGAATATTTTCACAACGTGTGTGAATTAGACCTTGTATTCAACTTTTACAAGGTAAGCGCACTGATATTTTTTCAATATTTTCAAAATTGCTTTGAGTATTTGAGCAGGAGGGAGAATACATATTTCATGAAATTCAGCTGTGTCATTTCTGTGAGGGCTGCATTTATATTGTTTCTAGAAAGAAATACACTAAAATGAACATTTCTAAACTCCTCTCTGTTTACTTGCTTAAGTCTTTGTGTACAAATCTAACAAAGCACCAAATCATCTTAGACACCTTCTGAACCAGAACTTGACGCATGAGATATAAGACAACAACCACAGTCTCACTTATTAAACAGGATTTAAGTGATTTCATCAGAAAGAAGCGGGGTTTCGTCATTTTACTAAGAGGCAATATTTAATCTTATAGAAGAGTTTTCCTAGTAAAAAGTTGGGTAAGTTTGTAGAAAACTGTGCCTGCAGCTAATGCCACAAGGGGTTTGGTTTATTTGTGCTCATGCCTGCACTCTGATCCACAGTTTTGTGTGCGTTTGTGTGTTTGAAGGTTTACACAGTGGTGGACGAGATGTTCTTGGCAGGAGAGATCAGGGAGACCAGTCAGACCAAGGTCCTCAAGCAGCTCCTCATGCTCCAGTCCCTTGAGTAGACAAGCGTCCGTCCTTCCTCTTCCTGCCCACTTATCTGCTGCCCTGGCATCCAAACCAACCTTCCCCTCGTTTCTGTCATTCTGGACAGAAGCCCCGTCACCTTCCTGTCTCTGCAGAGCCAACACTTCAGGTTATTTAGAAATGAAATGCTGAGTATTGTTAACATATGGATATAAAGTTTTAACTAAACTGTCTGCCCCAGCAGTCTATATGTTGCAATATTCTGTACCTGTTGAACAACTATATATGTCGTTAGGCCCACGCAGTAAATTTTAACACTTGATCATTTCAAATTGTCCCTAGGTTCCAGTCAACTTTATACTGTGTTTGTTTTTCACATAGCCAGAGGCTCTAGAAATGAGTGATTTCATGCTGTAATCAGTTTGTCATGGCATAAATCCCTGTGCGGCGTGGAAACCAGAGTGGATCTGCTCTCTCCTGCCCTCTTCTGTCTCTCATTTACTAAACATTATTTAATGGCACTACTGTTACTAACAAGCACCATAAAGGCAGACCACCTATAACAGCCCTTGAGCTTCAAGAACTTAAAACAGCCTTGAAGCCGTTTATACAAGGCTTCCTCAGTATTGTGGTATTCATTATGACTTCTGTGTTTATCTGGATCACAGTCTAAGCAAACTAGAAACAAAAAGCATTTCAGAGCTGTTGACTCAGTGCTGGAAGTTCATTACTGGATGGAGTGTACTCCGATCGAGTGCCTTTATGACAGTGTGTTATGGCAACCTGCGCTGTGTCAAGCATCCTTGTGGACGATGATGATGAAGGAGGTTAAGTTTGATCAGATGGTCGTGCTTTGAAGGATTTGATGACATCAAATGGTGCTTGTTGGTCACTCTTAAAACACTTAAAAAATAAAAGCCTGGGCATAGAAAGTATATTTTACCTGAAAGCAGTACTGTGAAGCTTTCTTTGTATGGTGTGTACATACAGTACAGTGTAACTTGTGTTGAGTATCGTGAAATGAACAGTCATAAGTGAACCGGTGGGTCTTCGTCACAACATTTACTTGTTTGAGATTCATACATTCCTCTGGTATCACCAAAAAATAAATGGCATTTTAAATTCCCATGTGACGCTAAACAGTCTTTTTACTCATATTACTTTGCTGGAATTAAATGTTAATGAAATTATCATACTCTGTTTCATCCATATTCAATTAGCCAGATGGCTTCGTATGATCAGTTTTTGTATTTGTTTTTTTTAAACTACTCAATAGTAAAATATGTACTGCTTCCCCTTTTGTCAACACGTGAGTTTGTTGATGTAGATTTTTCACGATCTACATCAGTATGTCGCATTTTTGTGTAAATAAACATATTAAGTCACTCACTTTTTTTCCTTTCATCAGTGATTAATCTGAAGATGGGATTTTACATTTTGATTGACACGAGATGACCTAAAACATGAAGTGTGAAAAACTTCTTAATTATAGCACCATCTAGTGGTAAAATGGTTTCCAGAGTAAATGAAGCAATAGGTTGAGGTCATCTGGACGGCTCGTCTAGGATCAATAAATCAAGTCAATATATCCACTTCAGCAACATTAAACCACTCTAGTCATTATTCTATTGACCCGAGAGCATAAATCCAGACAATTGGGCACAGAGGGCATTTACTATTCATAACAGCAGCTCTCTGATATTCTAACCTCAACCTGTCAGCCTTTGAAAGATACGATCCGACTTAACAATGGTATCGTGGACAAATGAATTAAGTACGCAGACTCGTTTCTTCTATTTCAATCTGTCAGGTCAGCCGTCTATAAACCTGATTTGTAAAGGCTGCTCACATTTATGCACAAAGGAGGAAGAGGGTGGGGTTATCTTACACTCAAATGAGCGAAACGGACCACTGCAAAACACAAACGGCTGAGGAAACGAATCAACTGCAAAACAAGCAGTTTACTGGGAATTGCATAATAATTACAATCAATGGGCAACACTCAAAAGACAATAAACAAATCTTATTTACAGGATAGGTTACTTGAGATGTACAGAAGTATCCATCTTGATTATATCACATATTTACTGAGCAACAACCGAGTTGGATTGTGTTTCTTAAATGACTGAATCCAGACTGGAACGAGTGGAAAAATAATGCTCGTATGGCTATTCAGATGAACTGTACACTACATACAGCTGAATGATTCAATGTTCATTTAAATGGTAACTTGTGAATGTCCTGCTGATGTCCACTTTACAGCTTACAAAGTCAACATCTGTGCTGGGTTTCAGCATAAACAAGTGAGTCAAAAATCAAGAATTCAGTTTGTTTTTTTAAGGGAGACATGATAGCTTCTACAATTAAAATCTTTTATTACAGTATACTCTTCAAGTAAAATAAAATGTACATTTCTATAGTTACAGCATATTAACAAAACAAAAATGAAAATTTAAAAAGTGCACTTCCAGAAGAGAAAATATCACACAATATAAAGATTTTAAAAGCAAGATATTCTCCCCCCCCTCTCCTCCTAGCGTTTGTCTCTTGATGTCCTACAAGGTCTCATGTTTGGGAAAAGTCGCCATCTTTCTCCTTTCAGTGTGCTGACTCACTTAGGTTTAAACATATGGTTTGGCGGGGGGAACACATGCTTGCACCCAAGGACAGAGACATGGTGGATGAGTTTGCAAGCTGTTTGTTTTGCTCTGTTCTCGGCCGGGCCAACGCGACACGCTTTCAGCTTGTAACTCATAGGAAGGGTAGGAGTTTGGGGAGGGGCCAAACCGTCAGCCTCCTATTCCTCCAGCAGCGCCACAAACCACGCCGTCAGTGTCGTAAGGAAAAGTGAAAACCACATTTCTGTGGAAATTCCCTCTCTCTCTCTTTCCAAGGTCTTTTGGAAAGAGAAAATATCTGGGTCGGCTCAACAAAGCCAGTGACAGATTGCAGCACAGCAGAGCCATTTTTGTGCGCAACAAAGAGAAGCGAGCGCTTGCAAAGTCATAAACAGAATCTTGACTTTCATCCTGGCGCACTTACAACCTGCCATGATGAAGCATCGCCAGGGAACCGAGTGCGTTTCATAAAAGCTTCCAAAGTGAGGCAAAGCCAACGACGGCCCGCCGTCACGTCCCAAGTGTAGCACGTTTACGGAGAGCAGCGTGATTCAAAGTGGAGGTCGTGGAGAAAAAGCCAACAGAAGGAAGCAAGATGTTGTTTTGAACAGACTAATGGATCAAAATCAGAGATGCAGAGTTTAACAATTTGCACGAATCTGGGAAAGCTCAATCTAAAGACTTCAGGATCTTTGGATAACAGACATTTTCTCTTCTTTGTGCTTTTGACGCGACCCATAGACTCACCCAAGTGGGTGGCGAGTGGAGTGATGGAACCGATCCCTTTTACATGTTGGGAACAATGTACAATAGATTTACAATATCAAGTATGGCACCAAGGCCAAAACTCCACACGATAGCAGTGCATTTCTAATGCAAACCAAAAAAAAACTTCAATTAAAGACTTAATCATGAGATACTGGGCCAGTTTGACTCAAGTTGACCCAAATTCACCAATTAGCAGCTTAAATGAGAAAAAAAATGACGCAACTGCCCAAGCATTTGTACAAATTCAACAGGATATTGATTGTAGTATTCATTTCTATACAATAGTTCGAATCCAACATTTGTGCAAGTTGACTTTTCTAAGAGAACACAGACTGTATCAATCAGGTACAATCAAGGGCAGGTTAACCTTTTAAATAAAGAGATGTACCTCTGCCCCTTTTTAAAAGTTGATACAATTTCCTAAGGTATTCATGAAACGTCTTTGACATGCTTTGGTCAAAATACCAGAGAGATACAGTACAAAAGCTTCCTTTTCAATCGTGTCTTTATAGATCTTTTTTTTTTTTCTTCCAAGGGTTCATTTTCAGAGGATGGAGCGAGCTAACAAATTCAACTCCACCACCCTCTTCTATGGGGTTTACCTATTCCTTCACCCGTTTCTGAGGTACATCTGATGTAGACGGATGTGAAACGGCAGGGTGGAAAGATGGCAGGATGGGTAATTCTACTCTGATCTGGGTGTGTGACGTCACAGTGTCTGGGAAATCTAAATGGATCACTGAATGTCAGTCTTAAGACTTAGGTAGCTTAAAGCAGAGTGAAAGTCATGCTATAATGCCATTTGTTAGATTTGCTGTCACTTCAAACTCCCAATTACTTGCTCTCAGGCACAGAGTTTTAGTTTAATCCAAACTAATCATGAGTCATTTCTGGAGAGACTGAATGATGAGAGTGCTTGAAATAGTTGAACAATAATAATTTCCAACATTGATGTGCAAATACAGAAATCATCTTGGGATTACTAAAATCAGAGTGAAAAAAAAAGCACAGAGATAAAATGACATCAGGGAAGCCCGTACGAACAACCCGCGACTTGTCCTTGTCTGGTAAGTAACTGATGAGGACGTCTCTTGTTTATGATCCCAACATGTTGAGACCGAGGGGCTGCCCTGTCCAGATGCGAGGGCAAAGCTGACCCCCTCAGGGTAGAGACGCTTACCAGAGGTCAGGGGGGGGTCAGGGGCTGCAGTAGTCTCCACGACCACTCGTCAAGGTGCTCTGTGGTGTGTGAGACTGGCAGGGAGGATGGTCACACACACCAAAAAACACCTGGAGCTGAGATTTATGAGAAAGGAAAAGCAACTGTGTAGGTTAAATCTTCAATTTAAAAATATTGGTTACAGGCTAAGTTGATGGGTTATCACTGACCTGTAGGGGGCACCCTGGCCGTGTGCACCTGCAGATGAACATGGAGCCCCGTCCCTAGCAATTACACTGCTGCTTATTCTGTGTTGTCGTGCCTCTCGGCTGCCGCAGCTGCCTCAGTGATGCGTCTCCGTACTGGATACCCGAGCCCATCCTCTCTGGGTCCAGCTCTCCTTGAGAGTGGGCCATAAACAGATGTCAACAATGCAGAGATTCATGCTTCACAAAATATTTTAAAAAGAAACACGCAAACATAGGATGTCACAGATAAATACATCTACCCAAAACACAGCTTTTAATAATGTACCTGAATCTATCTTGTTGAGAATTGTGCGAGCACATTTCAGGAATCCCTCCTCAACATTTTCACCTGTCAGAGCACTTGTTTCTAGAAACATCAGCTCTGTATAGGCCAAAAGAGAAAAAAAAAAAGTAAGAATGAAGAAGAGACAGGAAACGGTAGCTTACGTGTAAAATAAGTCGAATATTCAAGATAAACAAACAAATAAAATATGTTACCATTCTCCTGTGCAAAGCGTGAAGCTTCTAGGAAGGTCACTTCTCTATCTGCATCCAGATCTTTCTTGTTGCCACACAGTATGATAACAATGTTGGGGCTTGCAAGTGTCCGTGCATCTGTCAGCCAGTTGGTCAGAGCATTGTACGTCTCCCGGCTGAAAGACCAAAAAAAAAAAGTTCACTGTTAGACCATAAAGTCAAAGAAATGGCACTTTCTGTATATACGTTACACCTTAGTTGAATAAACAATTTGTCATATGGACTTGTCTGCAAGTAAAGTATACACACGTAATCATACTTTGATGATACTAATCAAAACATGTCTACTGAAACATTAAACAGACCTGAGATGATGCTCAGCGTTAAGACTGTAACCACGCAACTCTCTGTTGGACAGTTAAAACTTTTATGGAAACTTGGATGGGATGAGGCAACACATTACCATGGAAACTGCACCCTGGTGTCCATGGTAACATGAGGTCAGTGAGGTGAACAGAAGGGTGTAGGCCTACACAGTAATGTTTAACAGCTGCTTTCAATAGCGAGCAGACTGATGCAACTCCTTGTCCACACGCTGATGGGGTTGGGCCAACTTGACCCCCGTCTGATTCACATACTCAACCTGTCAAGTATTTCAGTATCTTCAACTCCTAATCACCGTTTTTGTTTACGTTTTCTGTTTCTCAGACCCCTCTGTAGTTTTGTCCAACCACTTCCTTTATTTTTACCTCACTCGACAGTTTGTTTGAAAGACCTCTGCATCATTTTTACAGCTGCTGCAATTCTCCCGAGCATGCACGAGCAGGAATACTAATGCATTCTTGTAATGTCAACCCGTTAACATTCTTCTCTGCATTACCACATCCACCCTATCTTGATTTCTCAACCTCTTTATCAAATCCTAGACTCTGTGAAATACAGGCCTGCTTCTGACATTCGCCGTATCAGTACGAGCACTCAAACCACTCAAGTGCACCATTCAAGATGGTGTGCGATGGCGGTGTGCATGCATCAGCGTATCAATTTCAAGATGCAACAGTAATGCTTCATAATATAATTGCTGTGGATTTCTGCAACAACTTTTTATTTGATGATCATTATGCAAAAAAAAAAAAAAGTCAAGTTTGGAAGAGACTCCTCACACACAGAGACGGATACAAATGTTTTTCCGCTGTTCTGTTACATGAAAGCTATGATCTTTTAACAGTGATTGTTTTACCTTGTGATATCATAGACGAGGAGGGCTCCAGCTGCTCCCCTGTAATAGCTTCGTGTCACAGAGCTGTGGAGAGAATGCAGACATTTTGTAAACAATCATGTATTTGATACAAACTGGATACATTCGTCAAAAAAAAACAAAAAAAAAACAATAAAAGGTTGTTGCAATTGTTATCAGTAACCAGGGACTTTATGACACCAGTGGAGCCTCTCTGAGGTGCACAGCTGTGACCCGTGGGGGTGGGGAGGCTGACAGTAATCTATTTTGCACCTTGCACTTCTAAAAAGGCTACAAAAAACATGGAAGGTAATCATGAATGCTGTTACCGAAATCGCTCCTGGCCAGCAGTGTCCCAAATCTGCAGTTTAACAGTCTTCCCACCAACATTGACCACCCTGGAACCAAACTCCACGCCAATGGTGTGGTTGGAGTCCTGCTTAACTATACAGGGATTAAAAAAAACAAAATTAGAAAAACAAACAAGCAAGCAAGCAAGCAAAGTTCTTGTTGCATCATGTTTAGTTCTTCCATAATTATGTGTGCTTTGCAAGTCTTTAAACTGCTCCTACAATCTTACTTCTATAATGTGACGTCATACTTGTTTGAGCTGTTAACTTCAAACACTTCATATCCACATAAGAGACTAAAGGGAGGTAAAATGAAATTAATACTGTCAGCTTGGCCTCCCTTCATCTTCCATCTCCCTGAACAGGGACGCAACATTTCTTAATCAAATTAATACAAGAATGTGAGACTGTGAGCACATGTGGGTGTGCTCATGTGTTTTCACATCACTTACAAAACGAAACTAAAAATAAACTCATTTATTTAAAAAAAAAAACAAAAAACCCACAATTGCTAATTTACGACATCTCCACAGTTTGTGTGTTTTAGAGACAGTTAAACTAAACTTAGTAATAAACCTGTAGCTCAGTGTATATTTTATAACTTATAATTCCCAAACTTTGCAATAAACTTTGCGATGTTTATGATGTTAAGTCCTGATTATTTGTGCAGATTCATCTCAGTCTCTACACCTATCTGAACTGCACAACACGGTATGTGTGCATTTGATTTAACATTAAAGAATTACAACACAGAAAGTTAAATCTAGCATGTTTTCTCTTATTTAAACAGCTCCTGTCTGCAAGGTATGCTCCAAGCCAGAGATCTGTGATCTATTAGAGCGGCTCAATAATTAACAGCTCTAAATGTCCGAAATCTCGACAGGCACACGCTTCACCCCATCGTTAGAGTTTCATTTCTCAACAGTGAGTCAGTGAAAGATGTTTCTCTGGAGGAACTCGTGTAACCTCAGAGAAAACCGAGAGGGCTTTTGTGAAGAATGGGGCATGAAGTGGCATCACTAATTTCTTAGTTTATGTGATTGTGTCATGGTGCACCTAAGAATTGACTCCTATTATAACGCTGAGACTTACATTTGTTCTCGATGAACTGGTGGAGGAGGCAGGACTTCCCCGTCCCAGCGCTGCCAATCACCAGGAACTTGAACAGGAAGTCTGCAAGTAGATGAGAGGAGCCAGAACTCAGTGCAAGAGCAATTGAAGCGGCAGATCTGCTGCTCTGTGCTCTTCCATCCTCAGAGACAATGTTTAGATTTAGTCTTAATCCCATTAAGACACTACTTTCACAGGATCCAAACCCAAATTAGCCCACTAATCACAAAGCTTCACATGCTATCAGATACTGTGCCACTTTAAATTCCCCTTGAATAGGCTTGTTTGTGGAATAAACAAGCCTATTCAAGGGGGGAAATGACCAAAGCTTTAAGGATGTCCCAGGACTTAAAAAAAATAATAAAAGCAATGCAAAAGCTTTAGTCTTGGTCATATTTTAGGATAACAGACTTGCATAGGGATTGAATGACCAAAGCCAGCTGGGTGTACAGATGTTTTTGTTGTTGAAACAAGACTCAGTCTGCAGACTCCAACTCAGCCCACACACATGATCTACCATAACTAGGGCCCTTGACGTTTGAAGCCATTTGCAGTACAGACAGTTTGATGTGGTTGATGATATTGCAGGAAGGATTTGCATACGTATGCGGTGCAGAAGTTCAGTCAAGATCCAGTAGATATGGAAAAACTGAATGAGAACATGAAAGAAAGAACAGTGAAGAGACGTTTTGCTTCTGTGCTCTTGGGCAGGTCTGTCTTGAGAAGGACATTTTTATAGTATTTGACTTTTACATGATTAAACAAAATAATAAAAAGATGATGAAAGAATAATAGGAAATTCATGAGTGATGATGTGTTCCCAAGACTACTCTAATGTGTGATTGCAAATTATACCTTTCCTCCCGGGGGCTCGCTTCATTTGAAGTTCAATGATAGATTGTAATTTTGGTGTAATCTTAAGCATAGTCTCTGCAGATAAGTGTTGGATGGGCAAATGATTAGTGACTGGCACTGAAATTACCAGCTAGGCCTGTGAATGTTCAGCTGCACACCGGGTCAACAGATACAGAAGCTTAAACAAATAGGTGGACCTTGAGATTACACTTTTGTCCCTGTGTAGCATTTAAACTTGTTATGCCAGTGGCACGATGCTCTTGAAGCCACCTTCAACAGCCGACTCACACCACCACCAGAGCTCAGTTGAAAGCGAACCATTGTTTACTGAGCCACATGTTTTCTTAGACAACACAAGCTGGAGGTCAAATTCATGGTAACGGAGCGGCTGCAGTGAAGTGGCTACTGGCACTTGGAGCGTCTTACTGCAACAGCGGTCAGCGTTACAAATCAACCATAGAGCCAGCGACCATCACAGCAGAACTGACAGAATCAAAGGCTAACAACTCTCTTTCAAAAGCTTGCCTCAGCTTTTCAAAAACCCCAGACTTCAAATACTCTCCAGAGAGATCTGCATACAGCCATCAAGCTGTCAATGTGTCAAAGCCAAAGAAAGACAGGAACTTCAAAAGCACCACTTTTCTCTCAGCAGCGGTCTTCCAGGTTACTATATTCGTTAAACACAAGTAGTAACCAGCTCCTGAGAGAAACAGTACAACATCTACCTTCACATAGACTCTGACAACACAGTCACGCCCAGCTCTGCCTCAGGTTTGTCCTCATTCGTCCACAAAACTGCAGATGATTTAAAAAGCTACCACAACATAACCGAGTTATTTGTATCAACTTTATTCTACCAGTGGATAAATTAAATAACAAAAAGTGCCACGATAAGCTAACAAATTAATTAGAAATGTTATGAATTGAATCTGCTCATGGTGCTTTAGCCATCTCCACATCTGATCTTCCACAAGAGCTGGTCTGGAGGACTGGGACATAAATCAATACAAGCTTATTACAGCTACCATTAGAGTTGGTACTCTTCCACACACACACACACACACACACCGATCACATGGATAAAGTTTCATACAAGATATGAGAGAGGAACAAAGTACAAGCAGAAACCGATGGTGAGACTGAGCCTGAGGGAGTGCAAGGAGAAACAAATGATGGTGTGTAATTTCAAAACATTAGATGCTGTGGTGTCAGGAGAAATGGGCTACTGTATCTTTCTAGTGGACTGTTAAGTAAATTTCTTAAAAATAGTCAACTTAAAAAAAAAAAAAAAAAAAAAACGAAATGTGGAAACCAGAATGGAGGAAACGTTGATACGAGGATGTACATCGAGCAGCTGCATCTCCACAGGTGACAGACATGAAAGTCCGAACTTCTAACTTCCTCTTATGGGCCCTGCGGCTACAAAGACTAATCTCGTTGGGAAAACAGTACTTACAACCGAATTGAACTAGTAGGCTTGAATTTCAACAAACTCGAGTGACTTCAGAGTTGAGCGTCGTAACGAGACTCCATCATACCACCTAAAGTTTGGTTAACTTTTACCTGACACGTCTCACCATCTGTTTTCTCGCGTTACTAACTACTTAGAGGAATGTAATCCGCCGCTGTGGGAAGAATTAGTCCCTTTAATACACACGGAGCCCACGAAGCGGGAGGTTTGGTGAGAGTTAGACATCAGACACGAATGTTAGATATTCCTTTAATAAAGCCCGCATGTATGAAGAGTATGAACATCTGAAGTCTGGTAAGCTAACTAGCAGCAAGGCTAAAGAAACAGTCACATCAGACCACACAGCAGTGTTTATGTAACTAAATTCCTAACTAAGCCCGAAAAAACGTACCGTATGTCTCAGACATGTCGACCCTCGCTGTGTGAAGTACCCTTTTACGATTCTTTAGGTATTGTGACAGCTGTCTTCACACCTCTTTTGGGTGTTTATCTCTACGATGCTAGACGTTTGCTTGATACCTTTCTAGCTTCCTTTGCAGGGGCCACAACCAAACACGGCAATTACGTGCTACGTCATTTGTGTTCTCACTGCGTTGCGTTCAATTACATTTAAACATGTTGGCCTTTTGGCGATACCAGAGCTTTGTCTGGTCTGTATTTTCTAATTTCTCGCTGCTGTTTAGGCTTATTGGAATCTGATAAATATAAAAAGTACCTCTCCGCCGAGGTACGTCTCCCGTTAAGCACAATTAATTATTATGGTGTAGAAAACCCAAAGTGTGACGTTAACGTTTACGGACGCCGAGTTTTTGGAAGATACGTAAAAGTTACACTTTAATCGGGAATTACAGTATTTTGATTTGTGTACTGAACATGGTCCTTCAATTGGTCAATTTGACTCGCTAGGCTGCAGCTCTGAAAACTGACTGAAAGAAATGCTATTATTTCTAAACTGCTTTGAACATATCTTCCAGGCTGCAAGTCCACAATGGCTTTCAGTTCTCAAAAAAAAAAAAAAAAAAAAAAAGTGAAGTTCAAATTCTACTCTGCATTTCATGTCGACTGGTTTAACAAACACGACGGAGAGAATGCACAAAGAGAGGAAAAACACTTCTACTTCAGGCAAAATAGATGCAAATAAGTGCAAAACAAGTCCTAAACCATTCTAACAGATGCTTGAAAACAACCATTTAAAATGAATGAAATGAAGGGAGGCAAATGTAAAACCCAATGTAAAGACGAAGTTGTTTTTTATTTCACTCCTGTGGAGATGGAGGGTGAGGGCCTGTGACTAGTCTGTGCTGGGGACCCCATTGTCTCATAAATGCACGAGTGAATGCAACAACCAACCACAAGGTGGCAGAAGAAGACAACGAAACCCATATCAGGGTCATAGAGAAAGAAAATCTAGATTAACCTACTTGAATAAGGCTGCAAATACTTATGTATATCATCTTAAAAGATGGCATGATTTATGCATCTTTTTTTCATTATCATCATTATTTTTAATGTACTATTTTCTACCATTTACTCTCACTGAAGAGTGAGGGTAAGTGGTACCTGCTGCCTGCTTTGCTTGAACTAACAGAAAGAAAGAAAAAGAAACTGGCATCTTCATCAGGTAGATGTCAACTTCTTTGGGGAATAATTGCTCAAAGCAATGTCTTCTGAGGTTTTTGGAGGAATGAAGAATATCTGTGGTCCTGTTCCTCCCTTATTCATTCATCACCTCTACATGTCTACACACACACACACACACACACACACACACACACAAAGAGCCCAGAGCAGGGAGTGTGAGGCCGCCCAAGGGCAACAGGTGATAAATTACAGAGCCTTTTACTCTGCTACTATCCCTCGGAGTTCCTCCTGGCCTTTGTTCTTCTTTGGCAGATCCACTCATCCTCCACAGCCTTTTTAAAAGCTCTTTTCACAGAGATTAAAGGCAGAGGGAAACATGGCTCAGCATCGTGTGGGGGCACGGATGTTTTCCTAAGGTGGGCTTCAAGAAAGGCTGGCCGCAAAGGTGTGCAGCATGCAGGCTGAAAGAAAAAAAAAACAAAACGGAAGGGTTTTGCTTCCGTTGGGGGCTTTCCTTTGTGAGAGTTTCATGGCTCATTGTGTCTTTGTCTCCCTTGTCGTTTTTCTTGTTCTCCTGTCCGTTGTAGGTGTAATCAACAGAGCAGATATTTGTTTGAACTGCTCTGCAAACAAGGCGTTTGGGTGTACCTGTGACTGCTAACTGTCCTGCGGCTCAGAGTTCAGACAAACAGAGATGCCTTCTGGGTTCATGTGCTTTTGCAGACAAACACAAACATGAGAGGGTGAGGGACGCGGAGACAAAAATATGAACATGTGCCGCCTTGCTGACAGTTTCTGTCCAAGATCAAAGTAAATGTGTTCACGATGAGCGCATTAGGGAAGCCCCGCATAAACCTTTCAGTATTTGCAATGTTTACAGCAAATACTGAGTCATTTTCCAGAGCCCAATTTGAGTGAATCACTTCTTTAACAGGTGAGCATTGTGGCTGGTGGGCATCCCTGCCAACACAAAGGTGTCTGTTATACCATGAGTCACATATGTAGAGTAACACTAAAAGATTCCTGACAACCTGCTGTTTTATACACAGAAACAAAGACACGATGAAGTAAGGGCTATTAAGGTACAACATGGTGTGAAGAGATGAAACTCTAACGAGCGCATGGAAAGGCAGAAATTAAAGTTCAGGAAACTCAGAACTAAACTAAGAACTAAAACCCAGCAGCCAAGAACCTCTCAGACGAAGCATTATGTGTGTGGAAGTGGAAAACAAACAGCACGGTTTAGATTCAGGCCGAGGGGGCGTATTTATGTGCATGCCTCCTTTGCACAGTAGTGTTCGTGCAACTCTTTGTTTGCACACCAGGGTGTCCACTTCAGTCTCGGCCCCACCTCCCCCTGCTGCTGCATTTTCTATTGTCAAAGCAAGAAAAGCTCTTGTAGGCTGCTTTACAAAATCATAAGAGCAGGAAACTTAGAAGAGCAGGCTATTTTGAATCAAAAGCAGTGTCTGTTACACTCACGCCGAGCAGTGGGGGGGCACAATACAACAGCTGCCTTTGATCTACTCATGCTTATTTCTTTTTCAGTATTTTTGATAACACGTGATGCTCTGGGTCTTCCGTTATTGTTAATATTCTGCAGTCGGCTGCACTGAAACAACAAAAATATGAGAACGGAAGGACTGCTATCTAATAATGATAACACAGATGAAATGTTGTTTTCTAAAAAAAAAAAAAAAAGTGAACAGTGTGTTTCTGTTAATGGAGACTGATAATGTTGCAGATTCAAAAGCATGTGCACACATGTATACTGAGGTAGGATGTGTGCTGTTTTTCTTCTTTTTTTTTAAAGTAAATTAGTTGAATTGTCTTGAGGTTTTTGGGGATGATTATAGTTCAGAATGCCACACATGCAGACAGGCATATTCGGTTTCCCTGATAATAAATAATTTCATGTGAAGGTCACGTGCTCAGCTTCATTTAAGGCCACGGCAGATGGGGTCTTACGGAGACAAGGTCTAAAATAAACCCACAGACCTATTAGTTTTCATTGGACAGTAAGGGACTTTCATTACTGTATCTTTCTGATACAGTAAATATCTTTGTTGCTTCTTTGTTCTTGTAATGTAATTTGGAGCCTAATAAATACATAATTACCTTTAAAATACCTCCCAGAAGTCAGGTAAGACTAAAGAAAGAGCCACAGTTTTGTTATTTGTTTGTTTAGGTTGCGTTTCTCGTGATAGGACATTAAATTCACGGTTCTCTTTCAGTTTAAAAACGCCTCCTACAGTTTCACAGTAACTGAGGGAGAGATTTAAAACCTTCACTTACATGAAACTATTAGAACCACAACAAAAATGTGACTTTGTTAAAGTATGTGTCACCGCCTATAGATAGATTAAAAACTAACAAACAAATGGGTAATCAAGTGATGTGTTTGATAATCTTTTAAGGGAAAAAAAGCTAAAAAAAAAAAAAAACATCTTTCATTTCAAACTGAAGGTTTTAGATATTTGTCTTGAGAAAAAGCAACATGGCCTCATGAAAATGTGCACACTGTAAAAACAAAAACTTTGAAATGCTGAATTATTTGTCATTTTTTATTTCAGTGTCTAATATTATGCAGTTGCAACATTAACTGTTACCTTTCTTGCTAACTGTGAGTCTCAATAGATTTTCTTTGTTGGTAAAATTTAAAAAATTGCATTTCAGTCCATGTTGAGGCCAACTTTATAAAAAAAAGAAAGAAAGAAAGGATGTGAAGATAATTGGTGATTTTATACTTAGAACCACATATTTATAAGTGATTGGAATTGAATAGAAGCGATTATGAGCATGTGTGGTTGGTTCATACGTATCTGGCCCTGCAGTGGGCGGGCAACCTGACCAGGGAGCTGGACTAGGATCTAGTGGATCTCTGTGACTCTAAACTGGTAAGAAGCACAACAAAAGGATGGATGGGACAGAGAGTAGGTTCTCAGCATATTTGAGTTGGTCTCAAAACCTGGTGTTATAAGTTGCCTTAAAATTGAAAGTTTTCTTATCATTTTCATTTTTAGACATCATAAATGGCCCGTGTATTGAACAGTTAACTGTAAATGTTTACTTTCAAAATAAAAGCTTGAAACATGAGTTTTCCTGTCAGTGTTGCTGACCACCATAATTTCAGAAATATACACTGGTCCACTTCACAGCACACATTTATATTTTGCATTATGTTAAACTGTTCTAAATGTGTTGTTGCATAACTATAATGTTTGAACAGTTTGGCGTAATTAATGGATGGTGTTAAACTTTATAATGTCACACAAGACATAAATCGGAGCCTCATTTGAATTAATAATGTTCAGAAACTTGTCAGGCTCTTCTTTGGTGTCAATGGTTTTGACTGGACATACAAATAATATTTAGGGTTAGATACAAATAGATACATAGTTAAGATTAATGATAAAAATTAAACAACATAACAAGCCAAAGTTGGCCATCCTATAATTATTTTATTTTATTTTATTTTTTGTTAGCAGATTAGAACAAATGTACCAATTACACATTTTCTCATGAGTCTGGGTTGTGTGTACAGTCACAAAAGCTTTTCTCAGTGAATAAATATCAGATTCCTCTCATTATGTTCAGACTTTGTTACTTGGACTGCCATAAATATTGTGAGTTAATTTCTTGGCTTGCCTTTCTGCGTTTGGTCGTGTCAACCAATCACCATCCTGTAAATTTTCTAGAAGCCTGTTGTGCTCCGGTGGGAAATGACGAGGTCAGAGCTTAGACGCCAGATATAAACTCCGTACACATTTAGTGACTGAACAGTACACAAAATCCATTCCACATGAGCTGGCTGGCTGAAACAAGGATTTATAAAGAAACTCTGCAACAAGTCAAAAAAACCTGAGCATTTTATATGAGGGCAGAACAGTTAAACTCAAAGAAATCTTTACTACAGTTGGATTTGTCAAACAAACCCAGTTCTCAATGTTGGGCTAAATAATAATAATAATAATAATAATAATAAACAATGCCTTCATTACCATCCTCATTAGTCCTGTTAGTCCCAGTGTTGGTTGCAGATGGCATGAGGCTAGTTCATGTATTCATGTGGACAGGAGAGACCAGAGGTCAAGATCTATAGTGGGAAAAAAAAAAAAAAAAAAAAAACAAACCTGCTGACCTCTTCAACAGCAGATCATTATCTAAACCCCGGCGGGATCGTCCATACATCTTCCACAGCAGGGCATAAACTAAGTTTCCTGCAGCTTCACAAATTCTACTCTCCTCCCACATTTCACACTGTCAAGCCAGAACTTTGAGGTAAATAAGAGGGTTTTTTTGTTTTTTTTGGTCAGGTGTTTGGACTAAAAATGATTTTATGAGAGAGATAGAGAGAGAGAGAGAGAGATAAACATTTAAAGTCATTTAAAGTCATTTAAAGTCTTGTAGGTCTAGTGCAAATTTTGCTGAATGACCTGGAAAAAAGAAAACGGAGATTTGTTTAAATGTCATTTCCATATTTTGTATAAAAGGCACAGGTGCTTCAGTCTCAGGTGCTACTTTGTGTGTTGGAGCATGAACAAAGCAGATACTCTACATATGTGCTTTCATTTAAGCTACTGCTGTTTAACTGCACAGTGACTGAAAACGAATATTCTCAGGGCTTATCTCAGTTTTATCCAACAACACATGGTTGCTTTCCCATGTTGCATCTATTAGTTGTGTCAAAGCTTGGAATCATTTGCTGAAGCTTATTGCTGCAATCACAAGAAGAAAGACATTTCAGCATGATATTTCAATTAGCAACGTGCCCTGATGTGTCCCAGTCTTCTTCACGGCCCCCTTAAACAATCAATCACAGCCTCGGAGTGCATGCAAGCTGGATGTAACTTGTTGAGGAATCTTTGCATGATGTCATTCCCAGTGTGCGGTATTCATATAGATCTACTGCAAAGATCATCTTGCAGGTCCTCGGGGGTTGAGGGGAACAGAAAAAAAAAAAAGAAGAGAAGTCATATTTCTAAATTCAGTGGTGCTCTGTAAATACAGCCGTCAGAACAACATTTAGCACATGCACGGCTGAAGAGACCTCTTCAGAAACACCGAGTCTTTCAAGAGCATGCCGCGCTGCACGTACACAAAGGACGATGTTTGCTGGGAAGAAAAGGCTCCTTCACATTGTATTTTTGTGTCTGCAGAAGAGGGAGGAAATCCCTGCTCCCCACAAAGCGTCATTACCTACAATCTGTCAGTCCAGAGTGCATTTGTACCGTCTTTTGTATAGTTAAAAGAAAACATCACACTCTAATTATTAGTTACCCAATCTGTGCCTTTGATGTTATCTTTTCCTCCCCTTATTTGCTTTCTTTGCCACCAGCTTTCCTATTTCAGAGGTTATCTCTGGCGCTCTCACACAGGCTCAGCAGTCTCATATACCTCCCTCAGGCACAAACATACGTCAAGCCCCTCTCTATCTAACCCCCTTCCTCTCACACCTGTCAAAAAAAAGCTTGAGAATTTATCCTTTCCTCGCAAATTTAATCCCATGATTATTACATTCATGTAAAGACCATTTGCGTGCATCATTTTAACCTATAACTGCTTGTAAAGATGTCACACAAATCCCTGCAGGGAGGAATGATTGTGATAATGATGGGAATTCCCAAATTTATTGTGCACAAATGATGGCATGTTGCTAAAACAAATACCAAGGAGAAGAAAGGAACATTGTAAGTTAATGGAAACTATTGGTCATGAAATGAAAAAAAAAAAGAGTTTAAGAGAATAGAAGTCTCTAGGAAGGCCTTGTGATTGTTTGTGAGTCCTTGCAAGTTCATACTGGTCTGTCCTGCAGCAAGTCTCAGGGAAAAATAGCAGTCACCCCCAAAAGGATGATGTCAGGGGCCTTGACGGATGAGATCACTGACCACAACATCAACACATCCACAAATCACAGAGACGACGGTGCACATCCATCCTAGCTCTCAAGAAGTTCTTCTAATCTCACTGGAATTATGAACTTGAGTTTATAATACTTTTTCCATGTTTTCAGTGTGATTTAAACACCACACGAGTGATATCAGCTATCAACTAAGCAAAGCTAGGTTTAACCTGTTTGTCATGTAACTAGTCCTGCAACGTGTAAGGATTTGCATCTCTTATTGATTTCGGCGTTTTTGTACATTTGGCCGACTAATTAATCGGTGTGATTAGTGATTACAAACGTGTTCAAAAAGAATGTATTGAAAGAGATTAACTGGCTGCTATTCTCGCAGTATCTGAAGTTAAAAGAAGGACCGTCTCAAAAGCATGAAGCTGCTAATGGAGCCTAATTCCACCTCACAAAATCTCCTCCCTGTTTGTAGCAGGAGAGAGGGTCATTGACCTCAGTTAATCTCTGGCTCCTGGGGACATGCAACAGCCCAGGTGTGCAACACCTGCGCCGTGGTCAGACTGCCTGTGCAGGTGAGCGTGGCGGTCTCTCCTTTAAGCTCCTCTGAGTTCGTCCTCAGACCACATCTCATCAGAGAGCTCCGCCTCACGCAGCTCTTTTCCTTTTGAACAGCGGTACTGTGTCAGCGCACAGATGACATATATTACTCACCAATTAACCCGTCAGATGACGAGACAGCTAACCAAAATGAGGGTTCATTTATTTTAATTATTTGAACATCACACATCAAAGCAACTTCTTTGGGCCAGAGCAGAGCATCATGTTCTGCTTATTGATTTGTATTTTATGTTGAATGCCCTTCCCGACAAAACTGTCCCCATTCATTCAGGCTTGGGAGCAGCATTGCCGGGGCAACGGGGGAAGTATGAAGTTCAGCGCCCGCCCCAGGGACACCTGGGTCTCTGACAGGGCTGGGGATTGATTCAGTGACCTTCTGGTTGGAGGACAACAGACTCTACCCTCTCTAATTATTTTTGTGTTACTAACGTTGATTTACAAAATTGTACTATAAACATAACATTTGTTCATATGGGCTCCAAGTGGGCTCTGCCTGGACATCTAAACTGGTTAATTTTCTAATCAGGGCCATATGTTACTGAAACTATATGGGACTTATGCAGTTTGCCCCTGTAGTACACATGCATCCCTCGTGGGCACCATGTATTTGGCCTTCGTAGGCCATAGCCCACTTTGTATCCAGGTAGATCCACATGGTGACTGAGACATGGCAAAAGCAGTGAATTAAAGGGTTGTTCCAATAAAGCTGCTTTAATTATTTGACCCCCCCAAAAAAAAGAATTTCAACAACAACCAAGAATGAAGTGTAAAACAACAGATTCAGATTCAGCCTGTTTTTCAACAGTTGTGAATAAAGTGCTTCCTATTAGCCTCCAGATGAGTTTAGACATAAGAGTCGAAATGAAATAATTGAATTGCAGAGATCCTGTTTCCCAGGTCAGCGGAGGACACAAGCTGCCTCGCTGTGGTGAGATGGTGATGATATGTTTGAAGGAGTCCGGCAGCTCTTTTCTTGACTTCCTCTCACTTGTCATTGCTCTTCACCTCAAATTATGAGGCATGTGCAAACAAAACTGCCTCTTATATCCAGCAGGAGCGTGCCTGTGAGTGTGTGCGCGCTGGAACCACCATGTCATCGTCTTCTTATATCCTCCCCTCAAACATCAGCCAAAGACTTGTCACCTTGGTTTAATTAAAGAGGTAAGCCTTGCTTAACTGTACCAGCCCTGCTTCCCCCTCTGTCTTCATCCTCTCTGTCGCCGTCGGAGCCCTCACGCACCAAGCCGAGAGACGACTCCTGGGAACGCCAGGAGTGTCAGTGAACATCCGTCTCTCTCGTCTTTTAGACGTGTAAGCATGCTGTAAAGATTGGATGTCCTGGCTGGCAGCTGGATGACATCTTTCTGGCGTGTTTTGCCACGTATCTCTTGCCTACGAGGAGGTGGACCTGTCACTTGTTTGTCACTGCATCATCCAGCGGGCTTAGTGTTTGAGAGCTCTTGGCAACAATGATTCATGAAGGCTCATTTCCTTGAGGAGACGGCCGACATTAAATGACTCTTAATTGATTAAGTTAAACCCAGGTCCAGCGCCGGTCCTTTAAGAGCCTGTGATTAGGTTAGTTGACTGCACTGCTGAGTGGCACGTCCCCAGGGGTTTGAATAGAGGCTGACCAGGACACAATGGAGGGGAGGGATTATCTTTTGTATGACTGACAAGTTTTGAAGGGGGGTCAGGAGTTCTTTTGAGCTCACCTGGGAAAGTGGCAATTTGGTCGATTCCCTGTTTAGTTGCTATGACAACAACATCTCTCTACCCCTTACACACACACACACACACACACACTAGTGTAAACATGCATCATGTTATAATCCCCTCAATCCTGCTAAGATTTCAACACTCTGAACTACTTTTTGCCACTTCTCTGCTGGAGTTTCACACAGTTAGAGTCTGATTAACCAGCACACTTCTCGAGACAAAAGCAAGCCTTTAGGCCATGACAAGTTTTCCTCAGGGACACCCCCCTCACCCCCTCCACCCTCCACTCTCAACCCCATCACAGCACCCAGCCTCTTTCCTCTTGGCCCGTCCCCCCTCCGGGCAAAAAACAACAAATAACCTCTGCTGGGCTTTTTCTCAGCAGGAAGCTTTGGTAGTGCAGAGCTGCTGATCGCCAGCAGCTGAAGGGATGAGAGCCTTTTGGTGTTTTTTTTCCCCTTCTTCTAAAAGTGTGACTTTACTTTGGAGTAAACAGTATGCGAGCATATGGGCAACACGTGAAGTGCACCTCACAAGATGATTGCTTCTTCGTCGTGCAAAAGCTTCCAAGGAAAACACAATTACTCTCTCATGTGAATGTGGTATTGATTAGAAGGCCAGCCAGACTTTACTTGAATGTTTTGTTTGCAGTGGAAAGTGTGTGTCTTTGATCGCTACAGATGTAACTAATAGTAAAGGGGCATGGCACATGAAGCTGATTAAACTTCATACGATGGGAGAGAAATGTTTCTCCGGTGGGGAACGTCAGATCAGGCTGGTCCTCTCAGGTGAAAGTCATCTGTCAAGCAAGAAGAATGAAACTGAAGCCTTTGGAAAGCTGAGTGATGACACCGTCTTCCTTGATCCATACGTGAATGGATGTCGGAGGTGTGTTTGGGGTTTGTTAGCCTGTAGCGATGTTGAGGGTGGCTGCTGGCCAGGACAGGCAACCCCCGTGAACCGACTTCATCCAGAGACTCATACTGACTCACACAAACATCTTTTAGTACTTTCTACACACCCACATGCACAACTTTTGGTTAGTTATTGCATGCGCACGTGAGCATGCATGAGTGTGTGTGTATTTTTGGAGCTCTTTCATTTCCTCTGTAATCTCTTAATCATGAAGCCCACCTGAAGAGGGGTGTGGGGGGGGGCTGCCGTCTCTGTTTACACAGCAGTCACTTTCCATGATGTCACTTCCCCTTCTCATAAACCCCCAAACACAGACATATGCACACAACATATCCCACACCCACAAATATTAATTAAAAACGATTAATCTGTCCATAATTATACAATTATATAATACACTCGTTTTTCCTGGAAAGTTGGGAAAAAGAACAGAAGCATCGCTCGACGGCAGCTCACATCACGCCAGGCGACACCAAGACACGAGCGAGGACAGCCACCGAGAGTCTCGGGAAACATCTTTCTATTTTTAAGCGTTTGTTGTGTTGGACTTGAATAGAGTCAAGAAGAGTATTATTAGAAACTCAGGAAGTTTACTCTGAGCTTCCTCGGATTGTTATTAGTCTCCAAGGTTTTATTGTGATTCATCTCAATGGGACAATTCTTTAAACGAACAAAAAGAGAAAACAAACAAACAAAAGGAAGGAAGTGTAATTCGCTGACTTTCTATTGTGTTGTTTTGGTGTGATGCGCGGCGTCAATGACATGTAGCGAGCTGGCAGAGCGCGGGCTATGTACGAGAGTCCGGGACTCTGGGTTCTAGCTAGAATAAAACAAGGAAACATGTTGGATGAAATCAGGTTACGATCTTTGGCTCAACTCAGCAAGAAGATAATACCTAAATGAAAAAAATTCCCCACACAATACTCAAATTTTCATTTTTTTTTTCTCCTTTGCAGAAAGATGCTAACAAAAAAGGCCTCAAGGATTTTATGCTCAAAAAGAAAAAGAAAACACAAACAGTTTTCTGTGACCTTTAGTCTTAAATGCTTTGTTTACTCTCTGGTCTCTTTAAAACTCTTTTCTAGAAAGAAAATGTCTGCTCTGATTGGTCAAATATGAAGCAATATGAAGCAGCTGGACCTGTCCAGGGTGTACCCCTGCCTCTCGCCTGTGATGGGCTGGGATAGGCTCAGCAGACCCCCATGACCCAGACATGGATCCAATGGGTCTAGAAAATGGATGGATGGATGAACCAGCTGCTCCATCTTTATGAAAACATTGAAACTCCCAAACATGACATAAACACATTTCACAGCAATGTCACAAAGTCAAGGTAGACATTTCTCCATCACAAATCAGACGTTTCAGCTACCTCAGCTAAAGTGCCATCTGCAACACTCCAAACTTTTTTACTCTGTATTGATTTAGAGGATTGGTGCATATTGAAATGCAATCATATTTTTGTGTGTATGTGGGTGGTGGGGAGGTCTGAAATGTTATTTTTTACTGATGTTAAGCTGATGTTGTTAAGGTGTACATAAATGTCACCTCTCGATTCCTCCAAACAGAAACTGTTCTTGGTTATTTCACACATTTGTTAGAAATACCTGTTCTTGTGCATTGATTCAACAAATTAACAATCAAGCTAAAAAGACTAAAATGCAGGAAATCAAAAGGCCAATCAAAGAAGCATCAAGGCTATTTTTCCCTCCTTTATTTATTTGTATTAAGATCAAGTTATCGCTGTTATCGCTAGTTTCCGTTTGATTTTTAACCTGTCGTGCTTGTGATAACATGAGAAGATTCACAGTACAGTTTCTAGTCATGCGTGTACATGCCTTCAGAAATGTACCTGCGGGTCTGTGTTTGTGGCCAGAACCAAAAATTTGCATTATTGGGCTGTGCGGGTGCCAGCTGGTCCCTGGAAGCTACTCTCAGTCCAGGTAGGTGGTCCAACCAGAACCTGAACCCTTCCACACCGATCCGGAGGAATCACATGCATCCACGTACGGCAGGCATCAGAGTTACAGTTTTGAGTTTTTTATTAGTTTTTATTCTTTGTTTTTCAGTTTGTTTCATTATTTCAGTTCAGTATTGGTTATTTTGCCAAAAAACAAGTAGTTTTCATTTTATTTGTAGTTTTGAAAATTTGGTAAGTTTTAGTCTTAGCTTTAGTTTTTGTGGTATTGACTTACAGATATTGACAAAAAAGATCTAGGATGGAAGAATCCTCTTAAGTGTCATACAGAACACAAATAAAATGCCAAAAATTAAAAAAAACAAACAAAAACAAAACACTTGTAGTCAAAACACAGTGCAAAAATAATTGATGGCATCAAAAAACAAAGCATGAAATTTAAAAAAAAAAACAAAGTTAACTTTATCCACAATTCTGTTTAATTTCAGTTTGTTTTGCATTTTAATTTTCTAGTTTTATTTAATTTTAATATCTACAATATCTCTTCGGCATGGATTAGATACACACATAAATCCAGCGATAGTGAGCGATACCAGCTTTTCAAGCAGGCTGTAAATATGTTTGTTTCTGATGTAAAAGTTGGATATCTAGTCACTGTTGGGATCTGATTCTGTCCTGACTGACACATAAACACAATACCTTTCCAACACCTGGACGGCTTCCCTGCAGGAGCCAGAACCAGTCTGGTACCTCCCACCTGTAAATGTTCTTTTTGTACACATGAATGTAAAATGAAACGAAACCATCAGCACATATGAATGTTGAAACAGAGCATCTGCTGTTTAGGCAATAAGGATGTTTACATGTATGTTTTCGTGTGCAAACACGCTCTGAGCAGTTGATGAGGGGAGTCTGGACACACACATAAACTCCCACACTCACACACACCTGCACAGAGGCGCAATGTTCTGATGTTTCACTTTTAGCTGCAAGGCAGAAAGCACTCCCTCATACAAACACGGTGTGCTTCGATTTACAACTGCAACACGTCACGTTTTTATAGTTGAAGTGTCGCCAAAATCATGCACAATGCTGCTTGTTTTTCCAGTGTGAAATCAGTGTGCAATCATCATTCTTGGTTTGCTATTACTAACAAAACATGCCTGTATTTTCACACCTATCACAGAGAAAACATCTCTTTAAAACGTATGTGTAAATGTATTTATAGTCTGAATGTGGAGATGTATAAGTGACAAGATAACTGTAACAATGATCTGAAAATGGAGGGAAACAATACAGAAATGATCTTTTTTTAGTTACTTCAGAAACAGTTCTGCAATAAGGTTGAATAAGGTTGATTTTAAACAAGTATATGTTTCAGAATATGAACAAAAGAAGAATTGTGTGTTTTGTTGTTTTTCTGGCTTCTCTCAGGTCATAGTGAACACCCCCCCCCCCCCCCCCCCCCCCCCCCCCCCCCCCCCCCCCCCCCCCCCCGCCCCCCCCTCTATGCAGCCAGCATGTGAAATAACAGAATGAGAGGGTTATTATGATTTAGCAATATAAAAGTGAAACTTTAAAGAAACAAAAAATTTCCTGTTTATTTTTCCTTTTTTATACTTTTTTTTTTTTAGAGCATAGCACTATTTTCTTTTATGTTTGCGTTCAGATGTAGTTTTGGTTAGGGTTAGTTATTTAAAATACTTGTTTAGGTTTAGGCTCAACAGTTAACTCAATAAGATGACTAATACATTTTCATTAAATATATTAAAAAATATGTCAATTTTTGCCCATTCAGGCTTGTAACACACCTAAAAAAAACAAAAAACAAACAACAACAACCAAAAAACAAAAAAAAACAAAAAACAAAAACAAAAACTAGTGACAGTAAACTTTACTTATTGGAAATGTCAAATTTCTTCTCTCAGCACTGGAAATATAATCTGGGATTGAGAAAAACAAGCAGACAAGTGCTCCCGTTGTTATTTTGTACTGCAAACACGTCTTAAGCTGTTTAACAGTATTGGGTTTTAATCAATGCGTTTTTCATTTCAGAGTCCTGCACACAGTTTCTGCTGGGGACAGGTGAAGGTTGCAGACAGTCCAGTCGCCGTACCCTCGTCTTCCTCAGCCGTGACTCTGTAATGTGTGCAGAATGTGGCTTTGCAGTGTCTTGTTGAAAATTGTAGGATGTCCCTGAAAAAGATGACGTCTTCAAGGCAGCACAGGTAGCTCTGAAAATCTCAATGAACTTTTCTGGCTTAATGCTGCCATCGCAGAAGTTCAAATGATCTTTGTGCATACTGTCACCACTTTATCTGAGATTGTAAAATAAAATAAAATAAAATAAAAAAATCTGTAAATGTATAAATATAATATTCCATCTTTTGTGCTGCTGGTGTTTTAATTACACCATTTTTGAATGATTAGTCTTCCATCAAAAACCATGACAAAATGTCAAACTTGGTGAAATACTGTCCCTTTATAGTTTTATTTAAAGATTTATTCATAGTATCACTTGCCAGACAGACTTGTTATCCTCTGCTGGATGGAATCAAGGCCATCATTTCCAAAATACACAACAATTTGCCAGTAAAATAACCAGCTTCTACTAGTTCCTCAAATAAATCACTTTAAGCTCCTTTGACACTCCACTGGCTAGACGGTCCCTAATAAATGCTTCACGTTAACACACACTCAGCAAGGGATCTAGGTTGCCACACACATATACAGACGTCAGACATATTTATACACATAAGCGCATGTACAAGCCCACTCCATCATCCTGTACGGCGTCTCTCTTGATCCCCTCAGCCTAAGCAAGTCTGCCCTGCCTCCCTCCCAACCCAAACAAGCCCACATTTGGAGAAAAAAAAATTGGCCCAATAAATCAAAACTGTAACCGACACCAGCACTTCACCCGTGTTTCTCTGTCCCACTGACCCCAGAGCCTCATCAACCCGCTCTAGTAGGGCCCAGGGAGGAAACGGGGCAGCCTGAACTCCTTCCTCTTTTACCGGCCTGGTTCAGCCCAACGCACGGCACAGCACGTTTCCCACACACTGTTGGGGCTCACCTCTGACTTCTGACCCTTAAAAAGGGGGGTGGGAGGACCACCCAGTCAGGCTCTTACGGGGGCCCCCTGGGGATGGGACTCTTGAGGGGTGTGGGACTAAGATTTGAGGAGGGCAACATTATCGCAGGTCAGGGAAGGGGAAGAAGATCAGAGACACGTATTTGTTGGAGGTGGAGGGGTTTAAGTTGAAGGGAGGATGGGAAATAACAGTGAGGGGAGGGTGAAAGGGGCTTTAGGCTTAGTGAGTGTGTGTTGAGGCCTCTGAGCGCTACAGTAAATGACCAGATGACAGGCAGAGAAACATTAAACACTGACATCTGGGAAAAGGCTCATCCCTAAGACTGTGTCACTGCTACCCCGCCTGAGGGGTGGGATCTGAGTTAAGTTGTGAGATTTTTCTGTCACGTGTCTTTAAGAAGAAGAAGAAGCACTCTGACTGAAGTCAATTAAATTTCAGGCAGGAGAAGTGATAACAGTAGTACTCGAGACAGAGCATTACTTAAGAGCTAAAGTGAAAACATATTTACCGCAAGCCCGATTGATTTTTTTAATTTATTTTTTTTAAGTGTTGCAACTGGGTTCACTAAACTAAACCCACAGTCAAGTTTTTTTTTTCACCTGATATAACCTAGTAGGTATTACCTAATCTGTTTGGCCACTTTTTGACGACGGTGCAGCCGAGTTTATTCAGTCCAAACTACTTAATATTTTTTTAACAGAGTCGGAGCATGACTCAGTCCAGAAGTGATGAACTTTAAATGATGTCACTGTGACCCTGTTCAGACCTGGCATTAATATGTGTCTTAGGAAATCCGATCACAAGTAGCCAATTTTAGTGTAAGATCTGAACACATTCCCGGGCAGATCCGATCACTCAGGACACAGTCTGGGACACCTGAGTCCATGTACATCTGAGTCAGGGATTACCTACTAAACTAAAGCCGTCAGGTTAGGTGATGACTGTTTTGATTTTGAATCATATGACTGTTTGTCATTTGATTTCTTCGGAAAATATGTTCTTGTATTGTATATGCCAGGATTTGTATTCAACATATCCTGTTTCAAATAAAATTTGAGGAAAAAGCTTCTTTTGTTCTTTGTCTTGCTCTTCTTTTTCCCTGAGAGTTACACTAGTCACTTCCAGCTAAAATTAAATCTGCGTTCGTTCAAATGTAGACCAGGAAGGTCAGACGTGATGCATTTGGATACACATTTTAATTCCAGGTGTGAAGATGCTCAGTTAACGTTGGCTGTTTGTGATCGGGCTTCTCAGGACAGATGTTAATGCAGGTCTGAATGGGCCCCGTGTCCCAGTACAATACGAAAAACTCTGTCTGCGACAGCGCCATATGGTACTGGTTTGTCCGGACCCATGGGGCATCTTAAATCAATATTGAGGGACATTTTTTTTGTGTCTGTTTGCAGTATTTTGGGCAAATGCAGTTAAACGGCGTACTTCTACATCATTATCCGAATCACTGGATTAAATTGTGAAATGGTACGTTTTACCATTATCCTCAACTAGTTTCCAAATTTAATCTGATTATTCTGACTCTGAACCTAAGAATCCTTTAAAAGGAAACAGGAAAAAAGAACTTAGAAAAAATATTCTTTGACTTTCACACCCGAGAAGTTGACACTCATAATTTAACACTATAATAACGTGAAAGGACGATTAATATTATTAAGCAGCTGCTCACAGATGCGTCAAACAACTTTGACTAAAACAGGAGTGTTGATCACTTTATCAGGGTTTGTCTTCATAGATCATTTATGTACTTAAACTGATCTCACAATCAATTCATATTTCATTTTTTATGAAATGCGATAATGAATTAAATGAAAAGTTAATGCATAATTTAAAACAAGGGTACGCTACAAAGGGAGAGTAGCAGATGAGATGCATGCAGACTTTGAATAGAAAGTCTCACTGACTCTTGGATAATGAACAACGCTCTCCTTATTTACCCAGCGCCTGCATGCAGCAGCTATCTGATTGTCCCGACCGTGTGTGCCGTGTTGTTTGGTGGAGTGAAGCAGGTCAGCCATGGACAGGCCACAACAGATAACATGCAGGGAACATGGGAAGAGAGGAACAGACAAACAAGCTAATAAAGACAGAGCGACAGAGGAAGCAAAGCGACAAAGAGCGCAAACACAAAACGCTTTGACAGGGATGGGGCGGGAATGTGACGGCAGGTAGAGCCGGGGCCCAGGAAGCAGGAATACATGGAAAAACATGGAGGGGGTGAACAATAGAGAGGGTGTGTGTGTGTGTGTAAGTGTGTGTGCAGCCAGGTTAGAAGGTGGGGTGCAGGAGGGCCCGGGGGCTAGATCGGTTTACCTGCCACCACTTACCTGGCCAGCCCTGCACTCGCTCTACGGAGCACGATTCAAAGGGAGATGGATCAATGGCAGCTATTCATCTCAACACAGGAATGCTTGCATGTGTGCGCGCATGTCGGCAGAAGACACGAGCTGTTGACTAATTGATGCAAAGATAAGGCTGGGAGGAAATCTTTCAGACTTTTGTCAGTCGCGTTTTAAAATAAACACAAGCGTTGACCTATCTGTGCGGTTTTAAAGCTGTGGGTAAAAGTCTACAATGATGTCATGTCAAGTGAGCTTTTCTTTAATTGTGGAAAAATCACACGCAGCAATATGATGTTGGTATACACTGTGAAGCTCTTCATCACAACAAACAAACAAAAAAACCTTCTTACTTAGACATCCAGGTAATGATGAGGCCTAATGACTCATATCACATGAGCTGCTGTGGTTTCCCCAAATTAAAGGAGGGCGACGTGTTTGTTTGAGGAATCAGAACAATGGGGATTTTCCTGAAGAAACAAGAAGTTATGAGACCAGTCTCACAAAATACTGTGTCTCCAGTGCCTTTCACAGTTACTTCAGACTTTCTTGAATAAGAAGAACCATGCCAAGTCTAAAAAATGCACCAAAACAACTTTACCTTACCATGTAATGTAATTCTGTCATCAAAATCACTAACCACATCCTAAAACTTTACCATGTAAAGAAAAACTCAGAATAAAGGATCTTTGGAAACATGTCTCGCCTGTGGCCCTGAGCTTGTTTAAGATGGCTGAAGTGAAGTGGAAAACTGTCCTGAGCTATGATGACCTTCATTTATCCAGTTATCCAAATAGCGTGTGTAGCTCGTGCCATTAATGCTGAATAATGTTTGCAGGCCTCTACCTTCCTGGTGAAGTCTGTGCAGATGTGCTGAAGCAGAGAGACTGGACGATGGGGGAACCTCAGACTCAGGAGGAACAACGCAGGTTCTTCTCCTTGGAGAAACCATGTCCTTGTAAGTGTTTTCTGAGGGGTTTTCGGAGATTATGGGATACTGGGTTTCCCATCCAGAAGTCATTTCACAGGTTTTGTTTATCTCTGCATAACAATACTTTCAACTATAGTCTCCATAAATTGCTTCTGTTGTTTATGCACTATTGTGTCAAGTACAACAGAAAGTTAAAATAAGCATATAAGGGAGAAACAATAATCTATATTTTGCATCATTTCTTTTGGACTGGTGTATTACTGGAGTGCCATAGTTTGTAAATTGGTCCTCTTTTCAATATAAATTCAAAACTATGAGTAAAACTGGACTCACTGTGAAAGCCTTTAAAAATATGAGATATGTTGATCATATATTTTAATTATTTGAAGTTTTTATGTACATTTATACTTCATCTTTTGCTTTGCGATATCTGGGACAGGCTTAAGCCCTCCATCCCCCAAAGAAACAAGTGGATTAATGGAAAATTAGTGACTGCTTGTTTATTTTCTTGTAAATCATATTGTAACATCATTACAAAAAATCATTTTGAAAATACAGCTTTATTATTATTTTGTGTTCTTACTTCCCAAAATACAATCATGCATCACGTTGTAACATTTGAGTGCATGAACTTTATGGCTGGAGCTACAGGGAAACTCCTGTGCACACCCAAGGATATTTTAAACTAAATCTACCTTTAATTTACCGGCAACACTTTTGGATGAGGTACATCTTAAGTGCACAAATGAAATCCTGAACAATTTCTTAGTTTTAAATGGAAGAATTTCACTAGTTTGCAGAGAAAGCTGAGCTGAATCTTGGACACAGCTTGGGTTTGAACTGTAAATCAGACATTAATGACCAACATCTGCCGTTCACCTCAGCGATGCTCCTGAGGGAGAAAATCCTCGCAGACAGCCGACAAAAATCAGACAAAGCCCAGAATATGCTCATGTTTTTCTGGTCGCATACTCTGAGCTCACATTTCTTTGGCTCTGAAAAATGTTTTAACTCAGGAAGTTTATTTTATATACTGTATGTCTTGAAAGGTGGGATCGTTAATTTTGCCAAATGATCTGAACCCAATTCAAGCAACCGAGACACAGATTGAAAAAAATTGAGATTATTAGCGTGTGTGTGTCCGTGTGTACGATGGAGTACAAGTGTCAAATGTGGCAGATGTTTGAAAGTAACCCGAGACAAGCGCCGGTTTTCTGTCTAGCAGCAAGGGACATGGGTCACACTGACACGAACAAGTGACTCACACCAGCTGGGGGAACATGGCATGTTTGCATTTTGTCATATATGTCTATAAGTTATGCGTGTTACACACATGTGGGACATATGGTAGGGAAGGCTGCAAGCTGTCGCAGGGTTCCCACGTTAAATATAGGAAAGATGAGGGATCAATCGCTTCTCTGCCTTTGAAATCCCTGAATCAGTTTTAAGCTCCTCAGCACTTCTGCATGGCAGTTGGCAGCGTCCAAAACGGACAATCAGTGGAGTTAGGATTTTCTGACGTCTGAACCTAAAAGCAGGAGACAGACGACGGAGATGATGATAAAACAGTTTATTGAGGAGTGAAGAGGATGATTTAGCTGTATGGTTTCTGTTAGGATTCAGAGTGCTTGAGGAGGGTTGCCACCGGAGACAGATCTTTGTGAGGTCCAAGAAATCCCTAAATGAGAGTGGATGGATGGAGGCCAGGTTGGCAAAAGATAAAAAAGGGACAAAGTAGATCTTTAAACAAAGGTAAACACAAGTCTTGACTATATGTAAACTTAATTATGCCGATAAGTGGCCGGAGTACACCACAGAGAGATGAGAGAGAAACTGATGCTGAGTCGAGGTTGCCAGGCTCCTTTATGGACTGCAGGGTGATGAGCGGATGGGAAGCAGGTGCATCAGGTCCTGTGTCCAATTAGCTGATGAGACCAACTCCAGCCAAAACAGTGAGTAAAAAAAGCATTAAAAAAAACCCTCAACCCCCATAGACAAAAACCTGACACAATGGACTTACCTCCTGATGAACATGTGGGAAAAGTCAGAAATGTTAATTGGATGAGAGTGAAAATACGGGAAATGGCGCAGGAAGTACAGAGTTAAAAACCTTGCGTAACAGGGATAGTAGGTGGTCTCTAAACAGGACCTTAAGAGAGCTGATTCATGCTCTCCCAGCTGGCAGCATGACTACAAACATTAAATTAAACCCTCTCTCTGCTTTCCTGTTTGTGTGCGTAGCTATCAACATGTGCCTGTGTTTGCATGTTTCCACAAACACCAAGTCTGCGTGTCCCCTTGCAGGTCACGTTGCAGACGGGAAAAGTGCTGACGAGGCCTTCTTTTTCAAAACAGTGCAATGACGGAGCAAATCATTGGTCTGCTGAGACTATTGATCTAACAGGATAAAGGAGACAGAGTGTCAAAGAGGTCCAAACGGATGAGATGTTGTAATAATCTTCATCCCTGAACCTCTGATAATTCACGTTGCTTTCTTTTCTGCTGTGTTAGATATTTATCCTGGTACACTCCAAAAACACGTGAACCGAAGCACTGTTTTGAATCGTATCAGGTACATGTCAGAGTTTATGCCAAACACACTGAAGAATATGTTGAAAATAAAAGATTTTATAGTACATTTACCAAAAATTGTACCATATTTCCTAATGTGAGTTTTTTACTTGGAAACAATATGAAAATTTGCAAAAGAACCAAAATGAAACAACACCCTCTCTTCACACAGCTGCTGCTTTGGATTTTAAGCAGATAGGAAAAACCATTCATAAACATTAATATGTTCTCAGTAATATGCATGCCCTACATAGCTTTAAATCAAATATTTGGCATGATTTACACATGGCTTAAAGGCCTTAGTTAACTTTTAAAGGGACCCTGCTCTCGGCATACCAAGCCGGGAAAAGCAAACTCCCCCTTATACGCTTGTTTACAATGTATAAGTTATATTCAGAAGAAGATGGCTGAATTAGAAAATATTTTTGTCCCTCTGTTCCTCGTGCACAAAGTGTTTCCACAACAATGAATAAAGTTAACCTGATAAGGCAGCCTGCAGCATTTTCATTACACGAGGGGTTATCTTCACGGTATGGACACTAAGTGACATCCTGTTTGAAAGATGTGTGAACATCACCAATGGGAGCTTTTAAAAAAATGTGTTTTTTGTTTGTTTGTTTGTTTTCTGTTTGACCAGATGGCTGTAATGATTGTGCCTTATTGATCTGATCGGCTGATATTAGCTCATTACATGCACTGTTGCTTGTAAAAGTTGAAACGACATGCCCTTTTTAGCTCACGTGGTTGAGCAGCCACACTGTGTACAGAAACAAACAAACAAACAAACAAACAAACAAAACAAAAGGTTGCTTCAGATTTAAAGTTAAAAGCACAGCCAATAAACAAGTACAATATCTAGATTTTGTTAATTTGCAAGAAAAGCTAGACACGCGAACATGATATCTGCATCTATATATTTATATGTTTGTATGCGCAGAAGTAGTAACCAGTCTCTCCAGCGCACCATGTCGCTTCCACCTTCGGGTCGATCACGTTTTATTGTATCAGATCACTTTATTGCAATCATAAAATCGGGACTAGCTAAACATTAAGCATTTATGAGACAATCTCAAATGATATCTCTCTGCTTAAGTTGCTCTTCAAACGGAAATTATGAGGCAAATCTTAGTTTATTGTCCAAAAGGAAGAAAAAAATGCTTTAGCTTTACAATTTGAACTTTATAACTTTCTAGAAATAGAACTTTACGACATTCTCCCGCTGTCTTCCTGATCCAGCTCTGCCGAGGACTCACTTTACAATGGCTTCGTCAACTGGATCGTATGATGTGTTTTTGGTCACAACTACTAAGGAAACCCTCACCCATCAGGTTGAAAAAGCTGTGGAGGAGAAGACAGTAGCAGTAGTAATGTCTTCTCTCTTTATACGTTGATATTCTTTGTTTGGTGGTGGAGGTGGGATCAGTTATATTTCATTTATGAGCAACTGAAGTAACTGAACATTGGCTGGCGTATGTGTGTGGGTAGGCATGGTATCAAAATGTCATTCAGCTTATTGATTCATTTATAAACTGTGGAAGTGGGCCTGTTGTTGGCCTTGTTACCTCGAGCTGGACACTGGAAGTTACCGGTTGTAATCTTCACTGAGGCCTTCATCAGAGGAGTTTCTCTGACTGGGTATGGAAAATGAATCCACATAAAATGTAAGAACATCAAGTACTTCACTGAGAATAATTTAAACCATCTTTACCATCTGACTAATCTGCTTAAATGGAGTCTATTAAGTGCAGCAGTAAAAGTTGTCAGTTGTTCCCTCTGTTGGTATTCTTCTTTCATACTCACAGTTCGTTGAGTCTACCACTCAGGCCAAGCTGAATTGCGTCACCACACCTCTGTGGTTGCTCAGGTGTGCAGTGTGTATGAGCCTGGACTTAAATAAACACTTGGACAAGCATTCCTGAGCTGCTTTTATGACTTGGTCCCATGCTCACACTGACACATGGGCCCCTCTGGTCTTATCTGCAGGGCTGGAAGTGCCCTCCTCTGTTCCATTAAAGAACAAAGTCCACAGGTTTTGCCACAATAACTTTTCAAAGGGAGAGTGCGTATGCACTTTCCTCGCACTGAATTGCCTTTTCGCTGCAGCATCCATGGTAAGCAGGTGTCCTTTGTTAGGCCTAAGCCTCACAAATCTCTCCCAAAGCCGGCCTGATATTTACTGTTCTCCCCCTCACTGAGAGACCGACGTCAGAGCTGCGCTCTTACAAGGCTCGAGAGCGTATTTCACAGCAGTTAATTCTGAGGACAGTTTTCATAGCCTTTGTATCTTTCAAAACAGGAGATTAACGATAATGTCTCCCACCACTCCTGCTCTTCTTCACAACACTCTCTACCCAACTTTCCAGTGTGTGTGTGTGTGTGTGTGTTTTAAACTCTATCTCACCTCCCACTTCCTTATCTCTACCCTCTGTTCCCTCTCCCATCCCCCTCCCCCTTCCATCCTCCTCCGTCTCCTTTCTTTGAGCACCCCCCTTACTCGGAGTGACTTTCCTGGACTTGCACCATTGTGCTCGTCGTTTACTTTTTTCTACATTTCCCCGGTTATATCATCGCCTTTGTCTGCAGCCTCGGGGCGTCTGTCAATCAACAGGCCGTAAAGCGGCGCTCATCCCAGCCTGCCCACTTTTCCATCAGCTCAGAGGCTCCAGCACACAAAAGCCCTTTTCACACAGAGACGACAGTGTAAGGCAGCGAAGATGACTACCTTGTTGCGCCGCTGCTGATCGCTTTTGAGCGAAGAAATCTAACGCCGTGTTAGCGTGTTCTTTCAAAAGCCACTGGGTGTTCACATGAGCGAGTACAGTCTTGGAAACTTCTCCCAGACACATACGTACCAGCTCAGGGGCCCTCCAACTTTTCACCTCCAGTCAGCCTTCAGCCTCTCCAGCTTCTCTTCTATATTTTCTTGGGTAGTAAGCTGAAAGTTGCTGCTGTGGCACATCTAATTTCAGGTGATGAGATGAGACGGCATTTACATCAGTGTCTGAAATAGGCCACCGGCTTTATATAACGCAGCGGCCCCATCCAGGAGCTTGTCTGCTCTGTTTATCTTTCTATATTTGTGCCACTGGGTGTTTCTAGTGTCTGATTCACACTCTTGGTCAGTGGGGGTCTGTGGCAGCTGTGCCTGCTGTTATCGAATAAGGGGATCATGGTGAAAGCTAGTGTAAAAGTGAGTACAGTAAGGTTTGTGGGTCAGTTAGTTTTTTTGTCCGCTGGGGAGTGTGCGTGGAAGTATAGTACACCGCAATGAGGTTTGGGGTGTGTTATGCAATCGGGGGGTGGGGTGGGATGGGAGGATGGAGATTCGTTGTTTCATGTTGGCTTAAATGCTGCCTTTTGTTTATCTGCAACTACACTCACGCAAGTCATCAATAAGGCTCTTTGACAGAGACGCAGATACACGCTGTCGTTCATCAACATGCTTCTCACTCCCACCAGCTGACCCCTGAACACTCCCATTCGCGTCCCACCAACATGAAACAAAACAAAACACCAATTGAAAACTTAAAAAAAAAAACAGAAGAAAAAAACACAAACTGAATGTGATATTCTTATAAAGACCATGAGTCCTGTTTTCTTTAGACTCTGCTCCACAGGCGACGAAGCACCAGCTGGTTGCCCACGGCTCAGAATTTAAAATAAGCCCCGATGAGCTCGGCCGGAGTGATGAAAACACATTGTTATTCATGCACGTCCAGATGGAAAAGCAGACAGACGCCCTGATGACAACGCTTTTTAAACAGATATCAGGCGTCCCTCGGACTTGGGCTTTCCATGAGTAACGGCGCTTCAGCCTAACTTTAACTCGCTGAGTGGAAACCTGACACTGATGACGACATTCGGGTTGCTATGGCATTTGATTTACTGCAAAGTAAAAGCTAATTTTACGCACCACTGAACTGTTGGATCACAAAATACTACTAAGTCATGTAAGTGTGAATGATTTTTGTGCAAAGTACTTTGTTTTGTAGCCTTAAACCCATCTGTACTTTGCTGTAAGTGCTGACTTTGACAGATTTACACAGTCTGTGCTGAAATCAGATGGTGCCTCCAGTAACGCAGTGGCAGCGGCCAACGCTGAGTCTATCCACAGGATAGGGCCTCAGAGACTCTGCAGCAGCTGGCAAATGCAGTCACCGGGCAAACACTCATTTTCTGAGACAGACGGCTACTAAGAGTAGCAGGATGTCATAATGAGAGAGAGGAAGGAGACGGAATCAGTGTTTTCTTGGTGAATGACAGAGGAGATGTGTGCAGAAGTAAAACCCACTGTTAAGGAAAACTGGAATTTGAACATGCATAAGTAATGTGATCGAGTATAAGTTACACACCACATAATTAGGGAAGCAAAAAGGGCTGTCCACAAGGACAGGAGGTCTACAGGTTTCTGCTTAAAGCGGGCTGCATCGATGACAGTCACATGGAAAAAGCAAAGCACACCCTCTTTCACTTCGAAGGTTTTACATTTCAGAACATGACATAAGAAATCATCTGGGTTTCAAAATTAGGCAAATACAATCTTACATGAACAACATAATATTACAGAATACACTGTCATTTTATATTTAGCTAAAAAATTACCCAAAAGGCAGAAGGAGCATGAGGAAAACGAAGAAAACTCCATGATTCAGTACCTTGTTAAACCATCTTTTGTAGAAATAACTTGAAGTAATCATTAGTCAAGTTTCCATTATCACTAGATTTGCACAAACCTGAACTATTACAAAGAAACACCTCTAATGGAAACACCTAAAATAAATCAATAACAACAACAACAAAATGTCAAATGTTGTAAAATCTTCCTTTTTGCTTTCATGAGTTGGTTAATAGTCCAGTTTAGTCCAAAAGTGTAATGGAAACACTTTTTAAAATTTTTTATTTGCATGTCTCTGGGATCACTGCATTTGATGCTGTCAGTCAACCCAAGCCATTAAAACCTCCTTTCCTGCTGTTTCAAGCCTCATTAATATTATGTAGTTGTGCTATAACGCTAGCTAATCATTATGCATTACTGCATTACATAAGGGCTCTGCCTTTGAATAATCATTTGAAGGATCCTCCGCTGCCTTCGTCTTCTGTTGACTATTTCCACAAGAGCGGTAATCAATAATTTGAAAACAATTTGTCCATAAACAAAAGATGTTTCCATCCATCTTCCTCAAAGTCTTTGTTTTGAAGAGAAGTCTCACAGGACGAGATCAGAGAGTTATGCTCATTTTATGAGAATTACGCTCAGAAAAGGAAAAACACTGTTCAATAGGAACTCCATTAATCCCTATGTTATTTATTTATTAAAGGTGAGGTCACTTTCATTAAAGACCCTTGCTATAAACCCTCATTAGGTAATCCTAAAATTAAAGTTAAGTGGCTCTTCACGCAACATTTCACTTGGATCTTCACCCCCTCCTCACCACTTTTCATGAAGTTTAGCCCGGTGGTTTTTGAATATTGTTGAGAAACAAACACGTCTTTGCCTCCGGTGGGGAAAGCATTGTGCGTTTGCATGCAAAGGATGTGGTCGGTTGTAGTATGGGAAATGTACTCTGAAAAACCTTCATGACACTTGAGATATACTGCAACTGTGGCCAAGGTCAGACATAATGACCAGTTGGGAGAAAGGCTAGGTTTCAGAAAGGAATTTGGAGGAAGAGAGAAAATGGGGAGACAAAAGAAAAGGCAGAGCAGCGAATATCAAATAATACAGAGACATTTGTGGGTCTTTTTGCTTTTTCCACACAAAGAGCAAAGACAATTTGACATAATGACATAAATGACATATATATGGTGTAAAAATGCTTTACACATTATTTCTGTTTTAACTCTTGTGATGAAAAGCAAGTACATAGAAAGGTGAATTTGTTGCTTTTAAACTAAGCTCGTTTCATTAGGGATGGGTGCTCACTGGTGTGACTACTTACTGATTTTACAATCTGAAATTTACACATATTATATGTAAATATGTGAAGTATTTTAGGGTAACGCAGCATAACTAGAGTAAAATGTCTTATCTAATCCTTTTCCTGTCATTCGCTCTTTAATTGTGATGAAAAAACCAAGCAAGTGGCAGTGGATTCAAGAATTTGATTTGTCACGTGCACAGCTGCACACGGACAGCCAGCAGCGAAAGGTTATTCTGAATCACTCTGAATAACCTTTCTTATGTGTATATTTAACAGTAAAGTAGGAAGAAAATAAGACGAGAAGTGTACTCAAAATATTCTAAAATTATCACAAAAAATAAGCAGAAAAATATATTATTCTAGATATATGCGGCCAAAACAATGTAAATCTAAATGGTAAACAATGAATAATGAACCAGAGCAGCAACAGAAAGTGACAGTTGTGACATGAAAAGTGGCTTTGTGCAGTTAAGATACCGAAAGCGATACAATCAGAGACACTGTACTGGCAAATGGTCCAGTGTTAGTATGAATCATGGGGACACGGCCTGGTTGAGGAGCTGTGAACTCTGAGGATAAAAGCTCCTCCTCAGTCTCTCCGTCTTTGTTGACAGGCTGCAGAACTGTTTGCTTGAGTTCAGCAGCCGAAACAGATAGTTACTGGGGTGGGAAACGTCCCAGATGACTCTGCTCCAGCAGCACCTGGTGTAAATGTCCTGCATAGAGGGCAGATCAGATCTGATGGCTGCCTTGAACACTCTCTCCAGGACTTTCCATGATGTGATACTCCTAGTCATGATGCTCTCGACAGCGGTCATAGAGAAGGTTATATGGGCCGTCTCGTTGTTGTTGGAGATGAGACCAAGCACTAGTGGGTCATCAGAAAACTTGATGATGGAATTGGAGGTGTAGCGAGTGTACATCAGGGGGCTCGACACACATCCTTGTGGGACTCCTGTGATGAAGGTGCTGGTGCTGGACACACAGCTGTCCACCATAACCATTTGGGTCTGTCTGTGGGAAAGTCCAGCAGATCACAGTGTTTTAAGCTAAATAACGAAGCATACAATCTTAAATTTTTAAACCTCATAGTATATCTTCAGACAGACTTGCGGCTCCCTGTTCACAGAGTCCTCATTTATGTATCTACCGGCCTTGAATAACCCAGGCAGCATTGTCGTCATTAATGAATGGTGATGATACATTTAAGGTTCATAAATACCAATCAAAGTGCCATTTCGTGCAGTTTATTGGTATTTCAGTACTAGAACGGGCTTCAGTTTAGTACTAGTTCTTGATACCCAGGCCCAGTCAGCAGCAACCAGTATAAGTGAGTGTGGGAAAGTGAATGTCAGACAGAAACTGTTGGTCCGGCCGTCTAATCCCGGGCTTAGACCCACTGAGCTCCACACAAATTCAGCAGCTTACTGGTAGAGGTTGTAGGAGAGTACACAAGCAGAAATACATACCTTTTATAACAGAAAATTGATTCGAGTAGGTGTACTTGTTGATCAACAACTTTCTTTTCAAAACAGATTTGCATTAAAACTTCATAAATCCCCAGAACCAGATGTGATATTTTTGTTGTTAGCCTCTCCTGCCTGTCCTCTCAGAGTTCCTTGTAACTCATTTTTTAAGATGATTCTCATTATTACCAGGGGTTTGAGCTGTTTGCATCCCCACCTTTAAACCTTTTTGAATGCAGTTTTGTCGTTCTCTTTATTTTCACCTTTTTACCACTATGAAATGCCCACCCTTGAGCAGGGACAAATTAAGCAGCATAAGGACAGTCCAAGTTGTGCATGTGTCCGATTTGGCTCTGAACTAAAGTAACAAGCTTCTTTTCAAACTATAAAGAGCAGAAAGTCGAGATATTTCTGTTAAAATGTAGCAGAGAAAAGTCAAAAGTTTCCAGAACATCAAGCATTCAACTATAACACAAATACCTGACAAGTATTTGCAATTTGTTACTTTCAGCTTCTGCTTGCTGGAGGTGGAAATGAATTCTGTCAGGGCATCAGATTTACCATAGATGGATCACAGAAATGTCCCTGTGTTTCTTTTCTTTCACATAATGACACGCACATTATGCTATCTCGACTATATACACACACAGTGGCTCTCTGATTGACAGGGAGAGTGGTTGTTCCTCCCTTCTTACACACTCACTCAGCCCACAGCTCTGAGACGCCGTGGATCCATATTTCAAAGGCCAAGGTCAGAGTGGCCGGCATCCACCAGGAAGTTACCCAGTAATGAGGCCAATTAGGAGGCTGCTGCGAGGAGGGATTCAATCTCTCCCTTTCTCTGCCTCCCCCCTTCTGTCTCCACCCCTCTCTCAACTCCATCAGGAATAAAGCCTCACTTTGTCCTCAAAAAAAGGATTCACATTTTTACAAAAACCTTTAAAAGAGTAAACACAGCTTCCCCTAAAACTTGCCGACTGGCTGCAGCTGTTACACGATTCTTTCCCACAGCTGGGGAAAATGGCACCCCTCTCCGTTCAGCCATTCGTTTTCACTCCCATCACTTTCTCTCTGTCTGCTCTGCTTCGAGTCTCCCGTTTGTCTGCCTTTCTCAGAGCTTCTGTAACTCTTTCAGTTCTTCCTCCCCTCTCTCCCCGCCTCTCAAAGGTTCATTCCCACCAGCCAAGTGTCTCATAAAGATCACACACACAAGATTTGGTTTCCATGGTAGCCAGCGTGTGTCCTTGCGTCACAGCTTTCTTCATCAACCAGTGCACGAGGAAGTCAAACAACTAGATGCAGGTGTTTAAACTTTTCGAAACATTAATGTCACCAAATGTTTACACTCAAAGAATAAAAACTAAAAAAGCCCACTAATCATCAGAGCAGCCCCCGTCGGTGTTTCGATACGGGCAACCCCAGAACTGCAAAACATCACTCGAGGGGATAGCACAAAGGGTTTGGCAGAAATTCTGGTCTCGCTTCAAAAATTAAGGAGAAGAAGAAGAGTTGAAGAACAGTTTAGCAATCAACAAGGAGAGATTTAGATTTAGACATTTTAGAGTGAATCGGATCACATACAAGAAAGACGGCGATGAAGCTGAATCTGACCACACACATATGATAGCTATCCTGGTCCCTGGATAATTTAAGCTTGTCAGCTGACTATCAACAGTCATCAAATACACAAATACGTCGGGAATCTCAGTCCTTGGTTTTTTTCCTGTGAATCGCACATCTATTCCACTGAGATCTATTGTCTTCCTGCTGACTTCCCTCATGACGCTGTTTGTGGTCAGATTCAGCCTCATCGTAGTCTTCTAGGTCTTCATACCTCCGCTCTCCAGTTGTAACAAAATCCACCAACTCTTGTTTTCTTCTTCCCACAAGTATTGAACCTCTTTCACTGTAAAATGTCCTCTGACTCGCTCCTTGATTTTCTGAAAGCCATGCTGAGTGGTAAACTCTTCTTCTTCTCTTCACATGACGTTTTGCGGCTCTCGGGTCGCCTGTATTGTGTCTTTAAAGTTTGGAAAGTACACAAAATGTGGATAGAGACAGAATGCAGCGATTTTAGATCATTTAAAGTCTACTTGTAATTGAAAATAGAAGAAGACAACATAGGATGTTGTAACTGCAGTGAATACAGGCCGGAGAGGCCCGGATTTACACTCCTCTAAGAGTAACGCAAAAGCTGCCTCTTAAGTTTACCTCTGAAGCGTCTAACTGTTGGGATCTTATGGACAGCCAGCTAAAAGTGAGTACTTGGGCTATTTGACTGGACTTAGTTTAAATTTAACTAGGGACTGCCCGTCATTCATAACAAAACATTATGAAATACAGTGATTACATTAAACAACTTTTAGTGTCTTTCGTCCTATTCCTCCCCATAATAAGATGGTACAGTGACAGATCACTCGCAATTAATTATATCATCTTTATTTCAGAAAATCTCCACCTGAACTAAAATTGAACTGAGAAACACTGCAACTTGAGCGGGTTATAACCATATCAATAATGAAAACAGACAATGGACTATGAACGAGTATTCAAATACTTGTTGATGAATACACTATCTAGAGCATGCTGGGAAACGACGCCCAACACTCTAAAATATCAAAGCTTATCAAAGGACATATTTATCGAAGTAGCTTTTGTTGGTCTAATGCGCAGACAGGTCCTTCCACAAATGTTTAACTGTGAATACCTGATATTATAAAGCCCTTTTATAATTTTTACAGTGTAAAAAAAGCTAAGGAGTTGTTTGAACGCTATAAAGGTTTTATGTGATACAAATCACTTGGTACTAACTTATAACCTGTGATAACTTAGCAAGCAACAAGTATCTCAAAGGATGTAAATCTTTGTACCATTTGTTGCATCTTTTTAAAGGCATTTCCACTAAATCATGTGCCAGGGTAGGAAGTTTTGATGAGTAGGTACGTTTCCTACAGTGATTTTTGAGATTTACGAATGCAAGCAGGTACATGTTATCTGATGGTAGGAATGTTTTGATAAGTAAAATCTTGTCAGAACACTGACAGGAAGTTAAATGAACTTTAACGTTTTCACGTTTATAAAAGCCATGTTAATGCTAAACAAAAATGTACTGGTTTTGCAGTATGCAAAGGACAACATGTCAAAGAACCGGTAAACAACTTCAATCTTGTAACAAATGAGTTTGGAGAAGAATTTTGTATTGAACAACATACCGTAATACTTAATACGTTGCAGCATCTCTCAGACCCACATATACAGTACATATATTAAGACAGGTTTGAGAGATGTGAACATTATTTACTGTTCAGCCTGAGCAGGCTACATTTAAGGTTTTTTTTTTTTTTTTGTGACTCACACAAGCAGCATACTTCCCACCGCCTAACGCCACAGACGGCTTTTGCCTGTCACGCTTGTATTTTGAGGACCATGACTAAGCGAAACAGAATGAGTCGGGCTGGTAAATGTTGATATTGAGTGGTAGTCTGACTGTGTATAAATACAAAAGCAGCCAGGCTGAAGCGAGGCTGGATCAGGTGGGAGACAAGGTGTGGAATACGAGAAGCTGGTGGAGACCAGAGCCCTCCACCACCTGCTTAGATCTGAATTCCTTAAACATTTTAGGACACAACGCACACCATTTAGAAAAACAAAGAGAAAATGAGATGAGAGAAAAGGGGGAAACTCCAAAGACAATTTAAAAAAAAAAGCACACTGAAGCAGGTATGATATAATCATAGAGACCAATCTATAAACCCTCACGCTGGAGGAAAGCAGCAGAATGCAATCTGAGGTCAGCAAAGAAAAGGACAGCATAATATTGAAAAGTTACTTTAGGTCCTCAGTCAGGCTTTGGGGTTGAAACGATATTTAAAGAAACTTGATCGTCTCTATTACAAAGAAACGTTGATGTGAATTCTTTGCAATGGAACTTTGTTTAAATTATTTGTTAAATATACTTTGATAATCATGCGTTATGATGACTTTTATAATCATTTACTTGTTGGACAACCACCTATTTGGTCCATTTATGCTGTTTTTTTTCATAATATTTTATCACATGTGGATGCAGGATGTCTCATAGCTGAAACTTCTTCTGTGGTTTGTACTCTGATTTTTTTTTCTCCAAACTGTTTGAAGTAACAGTTTGACCCCATTTTGGAGATGTAAACGTGGATGAAAATAAACCACTGGAGAGCACAGTCCAGAGATTTACTATAAGATCCAGAAAGTAGACCACTAAGAGGAAAGTTTTTACCAGAGCGACTTCTTATTGAACTGTTAGAAGTCGGACTGAGTGAAATCCTGCCGCGGCTTTTTGTTCTCAGTCTTACTGAGGTGAAAGCAGCTTTACTGCTGACACACACCAGACGTCGTGACCTCGATCCCAAACGTGTCCAAACCCTCTCCCTGCTCTTAACAACTCAGCTCTTCCTGATGTTTTGTTGGCTGACGCTCGGCTGACCAACAAAGAAAAGAATCAGCAGTCCAAAATGAAAAGGAATCGGACAAAAAAACCTGTCTCAGTCAAAAGCATCAAAGCCATTTTCTGAATTCAATGGAGCAGCTTGGAGCGACTGGTTTGGTTTGACTTTGTCTTTCAGGGGTGCACTCTGAGAAAATCCTTCGCTAAACAGACAAACAAAAGCAAATGGATGATGTGGATTCACTCTGGCATCACAAAGAGAGTTTCCTCTTATAAACTTTACTGGCAGTGACTGAATACTTTCATAATGTCAAGTAGAGGATGGGAAGGTGGAGGAGCGGGCCGAAGAGGACACTGAAAACAAAGAAAAACTTTAACATGAGGGTGTGAGAAAAGGTTTTCATCTGTATGAGGACAGAAGTTTATTTGGAAGTAGAACAAAGAGTAATATTAGAGAAGGACTTCACAATCAGAATCAGAGGTTTTTATCAAAACAGCCTGATATATAAATATAGTTTATAGCATATAGAAATAAAACAAAAAATAACACCTTTTTAGTGTTTCTGAATTTAACAATATATATTCATTGTGTCATTGCAAAGTCATTGTGTTTGGGCATTCAACGGACCCAGAGCTCTCTTTTGATTTTTTGGGGCCCCTTGCTTCTAAGTGTTGTTCCTCTATCAAGAGCCTTGGTGAAACTTTTGATTGTGCTTTTAAATTTGATAGACAGACCAGCTCGGTTGTGAAGAGTGCTTTTTATCATTTCAGACTGTTGGGCAAACTCAAGCCCTCTCTTTCCATACAACTAAAAACATCAGTCCTCTCACAGAAGTCATTAAACTCTTTCTGTTGTGCTTCAAGATTTTATGACAAAACTTGATAAAATGATCTCACTTACATATATATAATAAATTTCTTAAGAGATAAAGGTTGCATCAAAGCCCCAGATCAAAAGAAGAAGAAAAAGGTTTTGTGAGGCCCCATGGAGTATGGGTTACTTGTCATGATTTAAGAAATTTAAAGCTCACTTCCTACGTTCAAATCTTTGGGTTTCTAAATTATCTATAGGTGGAAAAATTTTCCTGTTATTGAGAAAGATGCAAATAATTGATAACCTTGAAACGGCTGCGATGTTGTGCCAGGCGTGACATTCTCAAGTAAAATGATTTGCTTCTGACAGATCCAGATTGTTGTCTTCCAAGCAACAACATTTTTCAACCTGTTTAATCTTCTCTTGATCCACTTGGGGTATCCTGAAGGATAAGGAATTAACCCACTTACATATTACATAACTATTCACACAAACGTAAGTACTGATGCAGTAATAAATTATCCCGTGAACCGTTATGATGACCGTAGTTTGATGGTCAGTAACACTGGCTGGAATAACATTTATAGACATTAAGCTAAATAAAATCAATGATATGACATAAAAAACATTAAGTCCGACACAAAGACGACAGAACCATCCTAAAAGATAATGTACCACAAGGAATCGTGATGTTTATGAGCTCACTGCTGTGCTGTTGTCTGAAAATGAAAATGTCAGCTCAATGCAGAGGGGTGTGTTTATTCCAGACTTTAAAAATTCACTGGCAAATATTATCATAACATTTTCTGTTTGCATCTTGATATAAAACTGAAATTAAATATGGATTGTTATTGAAACTTTGATAAAACCAACAAGACTTAGTGTGCTTAAGACTTTTGCACAGTCCTGTATGTGTCCACTGAATATCCTCCAGTCCAGAGTTTAAACATCTGTATGTTGTAGTTTGTGTTCTTCTATTAGAATTAAAATCAAACTCTTATTAATATTACATTGTATATCCCATAATAAATAACTCTTTACTAGTTTAGAATGGAGACATTTTTATTTTTATACTTTGGAGCTCTTGCAGTTTGTATTTTCATAACACACACTCCACAAAATTTCCCTGACATGCCACATCTGGATGCTATGCTAGGATTTTTGTTGTGTGTGTGTTTTCCTTTGCTTGTGATGAAAAAATTCAAGCAGATGTAAAATTACTGAGCAACTAGCTAAATGCTCAGCAGACGAAGTGGTGCGTTTATGTGAAGTTGGAAATTCCGAGTTCCAAGTTGTAAGTTTCTACTGGAATGCCTCCTGCACCCAGAATAGATGAGAACAACACACCTGAGTCCTTTTGCGTAATGTACACAAATCTCTCTGGTTCTTGTCTTTCTCTTTTTAAGGAAGAAACAAATGAAAACTATTGATTTTTTTTTTTTTTTAATTTGATGAACAAAATGCTACGCAGCAGCTTTTAGGTTTAAAACTGCTCCTGAAATCTGCAATACCTGCTGGTATTGTTTCATCGGGAAACTTTCTTGAACAATAACTCTTGATAAAGTTAAAACGCCAAAAATCTGATGCTTGTCTTCCATCCTCCAGTTATTTCCTTCATCATCCTCTCTTCTTCCAGAAAGCTATCAGTAGCCTCAGACATGTACAGTAAACAAGCTGACATATGTGCACGAACATGTTTGCAATTAGGTCACCTGTCAAGTTAACTGAGCTTAAACACATACCAAATGTCTGTGCTAAGCAACTAATTTCTCTTTACCTCCAGTAACATAACAATCACAGCCTGTCAGTGGCAAAAACAAGCTGTTTTACGGAGAGTGCAGCTGTTTTACAGTTGTCAGCTGCAGAGGTCTCAATCATTAGGAGACTGATTTCAAAGACTTTTGTCCTCCCAAGACTCAAACATATGAGCATTAGGCCGCAGGTCTGACGATGTTAGAATTTCAAGTGAACATAAGGAAATAAGTTGCAAGGTTCTACCTTCAGTTTCACATCATTTGGGGTCCAGACACGTAGTCTGGACAGTGTCTGGGGTCAAGGCCCTCCTACAGAGCTCCTCTCTGAGGTCACATCCTGTCCAAAGGGGGAGCAAGAGAGGGCTCCTCTTGGCGAGGGAGGTGGGGGGCTGGAGGTCAGAGATCAGGGCTGGTGTCTCAGGTTTCAAAGGTTGCTGGAGGCTGAGGTTGGAGGGTCACAGTGGGTAGTTCAGCTCTAGTTAGGCCCACTGTGCCTTGTGGATGGCAGTAATGGCTTCCGCAATTAGGCACTAAAAATGGAAGTATTTATATCCTCTGCTGAAAGAAGGTGATCGTGGGGGTTACTGCTGTATTGTTCAACCATGTGATCTGTCCTCTGGGGGTTCCTTACCTGCTGTGCTCTGCAGCACATAACCAAACGGTGATTTTATTTTAAGTCACGTTGCTTCTGTGGGATTACCGAGCAATCAATCACACGCAACGCTGCCTTTGACTTCAGTGGACAAACACAGTCTTAGTGTGAGCTCACTTTCAGGAAGAAAAGACTGCTACAGCACACAAATTTATGTGTGTGTGTGTGTGGTGGCAGTGAAGGAGTGTGGACTGATAAATAATCTCCGGTTTGAAAGAGATTGAGATTTGAATATATTGATTTTAGACAAAAAAAAAATGACCAGAAACAGAAGGAAAAAAAGTTTGAGTATGTTGTGAAACGCGGAGTTTGAAACTGAACAAAGAAGACGTATAAATGAAAAGACTGGACAGACTAGAAGGTAAAGGTCATCCTGCTGACTGTGGACTCATGAATGAGCCTTTGTTTTTCTTATTAGAATGGAAAAAAATGAATGCAGATATTCAGAAGTGGGATAAAGGCCAGCACTGGGGCAACAGCAAAAACAGGGGGGGGGAGAAAAAAAAAAGGGAGTGAGTGTGGGTGTGGAAGAAAACAAAGGAAGAAAAGTGAAAGTCTGCCAAGAATGAAGAGGACAAAGAGGGTAAGAAGGGCACGAATCAAAGCACTTTTCTGCGAAATCCTTGAAAGAAAGTACGGCTTAAGTACAAAAAGTACGTCAAAGTTACAAGTTGAATCCTGCTGCGTTCCAGCGAGCTGTGAAATATCTCCGATGTTCACGGATGGAGACGTGGAGCACTTCTGCAGGTGTTATCTCGGTTACCGATAAAGAGCTTTAAGCACAGCGTGGCGCGAAGCAAAGAGCCTGGCTGCACTGGGGGGAGCAGGACACCCTTACGTAACTGGCCCCGTAACCGCCAACAGCTGGCTTGGTCCAGGCTTGCAGCGCCAAAAGCCTCCATGGGTCCTGATCCAGATTTCATGTGTGTATCAGTGAGTACATTAGAAGAGAAAAGGGAACAGAGTGTCCCTGGCCGTGAGAGGTGCGGCTTTCCTCCTAGATGCATCGCCTCCGGGTGAGGAGGAGAGCATATGTGCTGATCAGGTGCCAAGAACTGTAAAAGAGACCACAGTCACTTTTATATGCTCATTAATTTGATCATTTTAAACAGTTTAAAACAAATGATGTTGCAATGTAATGGCTTCCAGCCTCAGGTCTTGATGGGTCATAGAAAACTTTAAATGTGAGATAAACTTTATGACCTTTAATGTGGCTGGGCACGATGAAGAAATCACCATGAAGGAAGAAAAAGAAAATCTCTTAAACTTGAACTGCCGATTCTACTCAATGCTGGAAACACGACATACAAGTCCTAATTTAAACAAAAATGCAACATTTCTCATTACATTTGGTTAGGAGAAGATCTTGCCAGTGGTGGACCTTCACTGGTTTGATTGTAACCACCTTTTGCCTGAATTTCTTTACTACTTTGTTACAGCAAGGAAATCTGTGCGCTACTTTCTGTTTGGTTCAACTTACAGATTTTCTAAGAGCTAATCTTCTTTGTCGAGGGCTGGAAAGCGTGATAAAGCCATGTTGTTGTGTTTCTGGCTACAAAGGATTGAAAAATCATATTGGTTGACTTTTCAACTTGTTTCTTCTAAATTTCTGTCAAACACCACAACACAGTGAGACAGATTTTCTCTTCTGTTATTTTGATACCTTTACATGTTTTTTATAATGCCAGTGGGCATTTATAATCTTCTTTGAAAAGACATTTATAAAATCCCTTAGAAATAATACAACAAAGAACCTCTCTGGACTGGACTGACTGGATGCCCAGTTTTATTTTATTTGTGTGTGCAGATTTTAAGAAGATGTTTTTTATTTGTTCCTTGTTCTGTGCCAACAAAGATTAGGTATCGCTCTGGAACCAGTTTTCGTTCCCAGGAGCTGGTATGTTGCTTATTGAAAGCAAAAACTTTGGTCAGACACATCATTATTACACTTCATCTCGAAAATAATCTCCAAAAACAAATTTCCTAACATAATAAAAACTAAAGACTCCAAGCAGTATCTTCATGGCGGCACTAGAGGAAAAGTTGAGTTATGACCTGGTTCCTTATAGGATTTTGCTATGAGCCATAAACTTTTGAACCAATTTAACAAATATATATAGAACTTTTGATATTTTGGTCGCCAAGAAAAAATGTGTCCTGTGAGGACTTTGGACATTATTATATTTTTTTTTTTCATTGTTGAATGTGGGCCAACCTGGAGGACCAACCAACCACACAACACACAGCCTTCCCTTCTGAGGCAAACCAGAAAGTCAACAAAATTGCAGTTCTTCAACTAACCACTAGGGGTTGACGCCAAAAGTGAGTCTATCATTTTCTATTGTTGCCCATGCTAAATTGTCTAATTTTGCAGCAGAAATGAACATGTTTTCAAGCTGTTACAAGATTTGTCATCCATGATGACTGTACAGGGAGGCAAACGTTTATCTACCCCATCAGGTAAAATGTTATAAAGGCACAACTTGTGGATATCTGAAATATGGATGTTTGGGTACATTTTATTAAAATGAATCTTAAGTAACATTAGTTAGTACAAATTTAGCCAGCTGAGCTAAAATAGCCAACTCTGAACTAAGATGAGTGTACTGCTGCCAGCTTCCACCCATTTTTACCAATTTTTGACTCGTGTGGGGGCCATTTCTGATCAATATGGCTCTTTCCATACCCAGCTCAGGAAACGTACGGGTGATGTCACTGATAGTTTATTCAGTTACTCTAACACAGTTCATGGTCAAATGCTGATGTTTTGCTAACCCAAGCATACTCCAACCTTCTGGCTGATGTTTTGGAATAATAATCAAATGATTTCCTGCCAAATATAATTTTGAACAGCTTTTATTTATTTTATCTTATATGGCCCTGATTCCTCAAAGAGGCGGTCGAAGTATTACTCTTTATAAATTATGATCATAATATTGTTTAACACAGTCTGACATGTATGGAGGAACAGTTATCTATGTTTACTCTGCAACAGGGAACACTTTGGTCCAGCGGTCGAGCCACCAGTGAGTCATGGAGGCAGGTATAATCAGTCTCCTTCAGTGTTCACCACACCTGCGGCTGATCATTTTGCATTTGTTTACATCAGGCACAAAATTGCACCTCATTTGATGATGTCATTTCTACACGGATGCTGTGAAATGCCCAGTCAGGGTGTGTTATCAGTATAAATCACTCACGTGTTATCTGGGTTGTCTTTGTTTTGTGTAAATCAGTCAAGCTGAAGGCTATTGGATTTTGCAAACTAAACAGTGGGAAACCATGACAGCATCAAGGCCAGTGAAAACAGGGCCTAGATGTGTGTGTGTGTGTGTGTGTGTGTGCATCTGTATGGATACACAAACACACACTTTGGTCTCTTATCTCAGCCACATGAGAGATCAAAGAACCGCAGGCTGTCAACAATCACGCAGAGAAAGATGGAGCGCCAGCAAAATGAGCTGATAAACGAGTAATAGAAGCAAATTAAAAAAGAGGGAACGCAGGATAAAATGATTGAAGCAAAAACATAGGAGCATGAGGCAACAAAGGAGAAATAAGAAAGTACACGTATATGTAGTGAAATAAATTAGGTCACTATTTAGCCATTTCTGGACAGAAAGGAACGTATGTCTCTGAGGGCCAATCAGATAAGCTCAGCTGGGCGAGCTGCAGCTGTGAGCCAATCACAACCACCGTCAGTGACATCAGCCACTCAGCTGGACTCAAACAGGGAATCTGATCAACTGAGAAAGGGATAAAAAAGAAAAAAAAATCAAATGCAGTTTCTGTTGGAAATCAAAACCTCATTAAGCAACACCACAAAAGTCTTTATTCTTGTGCTCCAGTTTCACCAAACCAAATCCCTCACTGAGCAGGGAGGCAACTACTTTTCATAGCTTTGATACAATTTGGCTCGAAGCAACTTGAGACGCTCAGCAAACAGCAGATGTTGTCCTTATCAAGAAGCTTGAGGGATCTGTTTAGTGTCTGAGACACAGACAACATGAATCCAAAATGTTTACCTCTGAGCACTGATGACAACATGCAAAGTTCTGACATAATGTAAGTCGATTATTAACTGCAGCCCTCAACGGCGACAAGTTTCTATTGTGTTGCAGAGCGGCAGATAAGAAACAGACCATCCCAGTCTCTCTGAAACGGGTTTTGTTTTTACACGTGTGCTCGAGCAGAAATGGGACGGCACACAGGACATCTGAATAAATGCAGATGTGTGTTTGGAAATGTTGCAAAATGTTTTGAAGGGGAAATTTTGTTCTTGACGTCCGTGACGTTCAAAGTCAAGTCATTGTTTCAAATGTAAATCAGACAATGAAATGAGCAAAATGTGAAGTAATTTAATAATGTACCAGTAATTTGAAGAAGAGATCTTAAGACGATGAATGAAATGTATTTACAGGATATATATATATATATAGAGAGAGATGATGTCAATAATGATGCCAAAGAATATCATCCAAATTAACAGGACACATTTTTTTATTAGGCTAACTCATCATTTAACTGTGTAAGTGAAGTGATAGGTGAGAAATAAGTGGTTCCAATGGGGTTAATCATCAGAGATTATCTGGTTTTCCAATGAAAAACAAACAAACAAACAAAAAAAAAAAAACCCACAAGCTTTCAGAGGAATTTTTTTGTGGAATTTTATATTACATGCTTAGCAAAAAAACAAAACAAAAACATAAAAAAACAAGGTTATCTGCAGCTAAGCTGAAACGGGCCGGAGCTGTGTTCTGATAAAAGCCTCTTTGAAGAAATGCAGTTCTGACACACATTCAAAATCACTCACAGTATCACTCTGAACAAGAAAACACATCTGCTAAGGCGATGTCATAACACTCTCTACTTATTAATCACCTACGTCATTTCAAATTATGAGTGAACCAAGTGTGATGTGTCTTTATTGTTTATTAAATCTCTTTAAAGCGACTGCAAGCATGCATCAGTACATGACACCTCTCCTCAGTAAGCAGCTGCCTCTCCAGAACCATCGATTGTTTACAAGGAAAGTGTTGCAAAAGTGCACAACGAACAGAACTGAGGAGCCTGCTGGAACACACCCATGTTATGTCTATTGAAGTAAACCATTTTATCTATGCTGACTTGGTTTATGCTAAGCTGTAACGTCAACTGATGTTACCTTACATTTATCGATGTTAGTATAAATCTAAGCCAGGAGTAGTGAGGTTCTCCTGTGACCCGTGGCTGCCTGTGTACAACTAGGCCGACTAGGTTGACAAGTGGTCAAATCATCGGAGCAACCTCCTGATCAGCTACCTGCAGGTCCTGATGAAAGGGTCCTGAAGTGATGCTACTAGAGGTGGAAGCAGATGAGCTAGCAGTAGCCCAGCACTTAGCCCCGGTTAGCTTGCTTTGCTTCACTTCGCCTAGCCCTTCCAGGTCAAAACCGGTCACAGTGATCTTTTAGTAGAGTTAACAGCACAGCAAGCCATATAAATGTTAAAATAAGGATGATTATGTTTGTTAGTTCTTTAGTAGCTAAAGTGATGGGAGGGAGCCATTGGTTACAGCCAGAAGTCAATAATTATGAATCGATTTGTGGCTTTCTATAATTTTACCCCCCTTACACTTGAATATACAACCCAGCTACAGAAACCCCTCTTTTAACCAGGCTGTAAGTTGACTCTCTTGACTCACTTCTAATGGCCAGTGGAGGAAATGTAATTTTCTTTACTGTTGGGTTTGATTTAGATTTGTAAGCTGGTAGCCCCTTATTTAGAAAACAGCTTATGTTTTATTCCAATAACATGAATAGCTGCTCAGGAAAGATATTCGGGGATCATCTGTACTCAAGAAGAAAGATCACATGTGCATCTTATTCTTACTTTGCCTCATAGCATTTGACTGTTTTGGATTGTTGAGAGTCTTTTATATAGTCATTTGATTTAATTTAATATATTAACTGGTTGTGCAAAAACATGGGCACATTGTGTAGAGAGTTGTGTTATAAGGACAAATAATTAAGTCAGGCTGCCACATAACAAACTTGTAAATGAGCTGTAAGCTATCGGATTTTATAGTTGCTTTTTTTTATATATATATACAGTTATCCGCAAGATGTGGGTGAACCTGGAGGCTACGACTGAAGCATCTTTGTATATATTTACCCAGCGTACAAGTGCATGTGCACAAATGTGGTCATCCAAACAGCTCGCCTGAGAGAAAGACACATGTTCGTTGCACCACAGGACAGATGTTGTGGAGGCAGAGATGGGCCTCTTTATAGCAAAACACGGAGCTGTTCAAAGAGGCCCCGCTGACCTCAGGACGGAGCGACTCAATTAGCTTCCCATAATGAGGCCACGCGGTGGGGGGTGTTTATGTAAGCTTATTAAAACATAATCCTACTTGCAACACCATATTGTAACATGCCAGTCGAGCCGCCCGCGCAACCTCAGTGTTACTTAACAGCGTGTTGGTGGCTTCAGTCCACAGGAAAGAAAAGAAAGGATTTTTTCTTTTTGTTTTTTTTTGTTTAGCTTTATATATTTTGTTCTTTTTTTGCCAAGAATTGATTGCGTAATACACAATTTGGTGCTGGTGGAAATAAAAACAGAAAACAACGACTTGCGAATACTCTGAACCAAATATTGAACTGAAAATAGCAGACATAAAACAACTCAAATACTCAAACATATTTTGTCCTTCCCCCCCCCCACTTTCTGATGCTAGCAACTTCTTAAAAACAAACAAAAAAGAAAGAAAAAAAGCAGAAAAAACCACCTTGTGCATGTTTCACTATTAATTAGGTTATTTGTCAAGAGGTGCATGTTCAGGCATAAAACCAGCGTTTCAGAAGCAAATTTAATAAATGAATCATGGCCAAAATAATGTTTTTGATTGTAAAATTCCACCAGATATAGGAATTTTAACACTTCTGTCCCATACTATCTTTACAATATTTAAAGAAATCTCAGTCCCACATGGATAAAGCTGAATACCAGAACTGGATCTTTGAGTCCTCAACTGTACACATTTGTAGCAACATGTGGTGCCACCCCAACCCTGCAGTCAGGAAGACATTTAATGTTCCTAAAATTCAAAATATGGGCAACACATGAGTTCAGGAACATTCTGGTCATAGGTATTAACTATTTGTGTATTTATTTACTCATTTCTTTATTTTCTCCAGTGTCTGTTTTCACTTTTACCTAGCAGAACTTCAGGTTGAGTTCGGTCACGACTTTTTTTTTTGCTTGTGTTTTACGTTGTTCACTCTTCCTTTATTTTTTCCTTTTCTTTTCTCTCTCACACTTTGTTAAGCTGGTTTCACATTCAGAAGACAACTATTTTGTCAGCTTTACAAAATGCCTGGTGATGCTGAGGAAAGAAAACATCTGGTTAAGTCAGGGAACTGAACATCTGATTGTAATTAGGAAGCTGGTCAATGTATGGACATAAAATAACTGGTAAGGATGTGAGGAAAAACATATAAGCCTGCAGTAAAGAGCTGCCCATTTTCAAGAAGAGAAGGCATGTATACATGCATGCATATGTAAGACACCTGCTTAAGGTCTGATCTAAACATAGATTTATATATATATGTGTGTGTGTGTGTGTGCTGGTGCACCTATGTGTACTGTCTCATCTTGAGCCTTTAAAAGAAAATCTGAATGTATTTCAGCTAAAAAGTGAGATGTTACATCACTCATGGAGGAGTTGATTGTTAAAAATGTATTTGGCTCCGAGCCCATCTTGATTATGTAACCTGAACAGGTACCCAGGTCTACAACAGACCGGAAACCTGTTTAGGTGCCTTTGCTTTGATGACTTCGATGGGCTCCAGCAAACCGTGACCCTGACAGGGATTGAAAGAGGTATAGATACTAGATGGATGGATGGACGGATGGTAATCAGGTTCATGGTAATATGACCTGTGTTTTAACAACAAGAAACAAGCTGTCTCTGTGTTACTGATTTAAAAAAAAAAAGTATAACTATTTAATTGTTTATTGTTCCCGATTTTCACTGCATCACCGCTGTTTTGGGTTACAGGATCCACACTTGTAGAAGTGCACGTTCATTAAACCAGGACCAACATACATGTAAGATTTTGTTTTACTCGTGTCTCTCTGGCCTCTTTGTGAACGCTGGAAAATAAATATAAAGGTGAAATACTAACTGCTTTTTACTGAATGCTCTACCTTTTCCCCTTCTATACATGCTGTTGAAAGGTAGCAATGAGAGCAATAAAGGTTCATCACGAGGTGTGACGCTTTTCATACGGCTGCCAAATGACCTGTTTTTAATAGAAACTACAATTTAGAGCAGTTTTAACGTGGGGTTGTTCAGGGATACATTTGTTACAAAGTTTCAAGAGCAGGAACATTGCCCTCATTTCCTGAAAGCAGATTTCCAGCACCGCTTAGATGTCTTTATTCAACACAGTGAACGGGACGTTTGGCTCAGATATTCAGTAATTATAAAACTGTAACAGTTAAAATCAATGCAAAGTTAGACCCTACAATTTACATCTGGTGGAGAATTTTAGCATGCTGGTCATCTGATGATAAAGACCCCATTAAAGAGAAATCATATGACTCACAGTGATGCCTGAATACACATAATCTTATTTCAGAGAAACGTCACCCCTCATGTAAAGCGCACTGAAGCTCTTCCACTGCTCTCTACGTGATATAAATACAAAGAAAAGATAGAAATAACATTTACATTCCTGCAAACACAAGCGAGTGAGTCACTGAAACAACTTGCTAAGTGTCGCCTGTAAAAGAGAGACGTGTGCCTTAAAGATACTTTGCCAAGAGTTTTCTGTCAGAGTGAAGAGTTATACTCGATCTTTGCATGGATGTCTTTTAATCAGGGCCCCAGACATATTGCATCGCATTACAAGAGCTTGAGCAACATTTAATCCTCAAGACAATGTACAAAGTAGACCCTAGTCCACTGGTTGGATCCCTTCCCAATCCACAGGCCCGATTAACATGTTTAATGTTTGTCAGTAATCCCAGCCCCGGGGCTGAGCTCAGGTCATTACGCTGGTAATTATCTGAGGGGTACCACAAAAATCCTTCATCAACTTTACGACATCAAAACTGATTACAGAGCTGCTCTTTCATGTGGAGTCAGGGTTCACTTGTTACCTAAATGACTCTCAGACGTTATGTAAGGAAGTGTTTATGACCCTGAAAAGTTCAACGATCACTTGAGTTTTTACAGCTGAAGAAGGCAGCAGCTGACCAGGCAGACGTCTTCACACCATGAGCTCATCCGACATTTATTTGAAAGAGATCTAGGATAGTTTCCACTCGAGTGAGCTGTAAGACCTCAGTAAAGTTTCTTCAGTCTTTGGAGTTCGTGGCGTGATGAAGATTTTATATTTAGTAGCATTGATTATGTATTTTATGTTAAGGCATGTTAAATCTTTTTTAAACATTTTATTTATTTATTTTCTAAAATACATAAGAGAACTTGACAGCCTGGTTGCCCTTTTTTCTTTCTAGAGACCATCTATACTCAGACATTTTCAGCAAAAAGACCATTTACTCATCAGTCTGAGTTTGATAATAATCCACCTCTCATCTGTTCAATCAATATGAATCTGAGTTAACAGTGTATCCTATTTATTACACACAAAAAAAAAAGTAAAAATGGGCCTAGCTGCTCTCTCAAGGAAAGAAAGTTGCTCTAGGTGTAACTCTAGAGCGATACCACCCTGCAGCTTGGCAATAGCATACTATAAATCACATCAGGAGAGACATCATTCTTAACCACACTGCAAGATCTCTGGCAACAAATCTGGAAAAAAGAAATCAAGAAAGAAAGTAATTACCATTCATCCTACCACGTTTTGTGGTTTAAATGTTCTTATATGCTCTAGCTGAACTGGGTTCAACATGATATCTGACATGACTTTCCAAACGGTCAGACCTTTGTCCAGTTTTCCCTCTTATACATTACACATGGTTCCCAGAAATTCGACTGCGCTTGTAAACTGTGTAACATCACCAGACGTGTTGCGTTGCTGCGTTAGCTTTTGGCTTGCAGGCAGTGATGGTGCTCAATCCCTGAGTCAAGCTTTATTTGTACAGCACTCAGTCAACTTGTGCAACGCAGAGTGCTTTACATAACTAAAAACCACAAAACAGAGAAATATTGTTTTAAATGTTTCAGCCACCACAACACATTATCACGACTGCACACATAAAAAACAAAAAACATGTAGACACATACCAATAATATTAAAATACAGAGCAAGAATGGAGACAACAGTATCTTCAGTATTTTGAGAAAACATTTAAGAAAGACAAAATACATGGAGAAAAAAAACCCGGATTGAGTATGTAAATAAATAGTAAGTACATTTTAAAATTATTTAAATTTTTTTTTGATCTACTTAATTGAATATATATATATATATATATACTCAATATATATATTGAGTATATATATATATATATATATATATATATATACATATTCAATATATATA
>JAOWBL010000005.1:8788287-8809633 GCA_028564865.1 Zenarchopterus dispar | reverse complement strand
TGGATGGATGGATGGATGGATGGATGGATAGATGGATGGATGGATGGATGGATGGATGGATGGATGGATGGATGGATAGATGGATGGATGGGTATAAACAACAAATAATGAACCACTTAACCAAAGCTAACAAAAGTACCTCTGCTACCTTTTCCAAACTTTATTCCTCTGATCGATGTCCAGAGAGGGAAGCGGTAACGGATCAGACAGAAGAGGTTTTAGCGTACTATGTTCTGATAAAACCACAAGAGCAGCAGACGTCGAGAGAAACTTCCTGTTGACTGTAGTGACATAGAAAACTACATTTACTTTGATTGACACTTTCATTTGCATAAAATTAAACCAAGGTCAACTTTTTTTTTACACTTTGTCTTGACTCACTGCCTTGCTGAGATATTTTACATAGCTGCTGACCATGTCTCCTCACTTTCCACAGAAAATTCGTGGGATCTATGAATTACAAGTGTCGTACATATCTGACACCATAAATGTATAATTTGTGGTGTCAGATTCTTGAGTAATTCTGGTGATCATAATTATTATCTTCAAACTAATGACAGGTAGAAGAAATCTATATCAGTGGGATTTAATTAAGGCATAAATGTTACTTCATCCCTTTAAGTTTACAGAAAAATTAATCATCCACCCATATCTAATTTATTCCTCAAATACAGAAAAAGATCCGCTTTAACATGTTGTTTTACAAAAGCCCACATAGCACTGATCTCTCTTGGTTCATATTGTAAAGTATGTCTTCTTATGTCTAACTCAGGAAAAGTGGGTTTTTTTAAGCATTTTCTCCAGCTACAGAGGGACACTGGCATGTGGAGACACAATCAAATTAATAATCCTTCACTGAGATCTGAGAGGTGACCCCTCATATGTTCCCTGTTTGTCAGTTCGTTGACTGACAGATGTGAAGTTCTGCCAGACTGTAACCTGTACTTCCCGCTGACAGGCAGGTATTACAGTCAGTCACACAAGCCGCAATGCTAAATCACAGGAATCATAAGATGGCAGCCTTGTCTAGACACAACAATGGGGGTTTCCTGCTAAAATATCGGTGGAAAGTGGAGCCATCTTGAGAATGGTAATTAAACCATTTGGCACCACTCCCACCTCGGTTTCATCTACTTTAAGACTGGACAACGTACTCATCTGCAGCCTGCCAGACAACACAAACTCTCTTTTAGCCATCTAACCTATCATTAGCGCTTCTAAACAAGCACAAGAGCTAACTGTCATCCTCTGCCCATTGTTTTAGACTGCGGTGCAGACACGTAACTATGAATAGGAGGAAAAGCCTATTTTAGGCGATTTTAATCATCTGATGCTGCGTAGTTAGAAATCTTGGTGCCGGCAAAACCTCTGAGGCTGCATCTCTGAAACGACACAACTCTGAAAAAATATAGATTTGTTCAAACTTACTTTTCACCTTAAGGCAAGTTCAGTAGCTCCGTTTCTGCCTCCGGTTGTTTCCTGATCTGTGACCAGTGACTGTGAATACTTCTTACTTCATGGTAAAGGAATTATACTTTGCCCTTTTTTTGCACTGCGCGGTACAAGAAAAAAGACGCTTCAACACCGCTCTTGAGAAAACCTACAGGTTCCTACATGAAAAGTTTGTCAGGTCATTAGAAAGTGTATGTGAAGCTTGTTTCTGGTTCTGGGTCAAAGTTCTGAGTCGGTAGTCACTTCAGATATCCACTTCTGCCTTCGAACGCAAAAACAACCTTTTTTTCCTTTTTGTCACAGTGACTCCTCTTTAAAAGGTTATTTAATACAGGTGTAATAAATCATTGTCAGTGTCAATACAAACAGCCAGCATGATTTGTTTATGGCCTAAATTGATTTTTATGTTGTCCTACCACATTGAAGATAAACAAGTTTTTTTTTAGTTTTATATGATGTTTTTCTTTTCATTAGGACAAGTAACCTTATTACTGTTTTTAATCTTATTACTATGTTTTACAATGTCATAAACTGAACTGAGACAATGTCAGTGGTCAGTCAAATTAAATCAAACTAACTATTTTAAATCTTATTCTTTCAGCAGCAATGCTGGCAAAGGGTGCCAACTTCAGCTCACTTTTCCCTATTAAAACATGTAAAGTTTTAAATGTAAAGTTTCTGACATAATGGTTATAAAATGTTGAAGAACTTTTTACATTAGTAAGCAGGACTTTTTTAAAGATGTGTTTGCTAGTATGTCTTAAAAAAGGCAGACACCCTAAAACATGTGCCAGTATGGTTTTAAAAAGACTTTTTAAAAAGACTTGCACACCTGACAACAAGGACAAGTTTTAGGCGGTCTTTGCAGGTATTTCCCTCGTCAACCAAAGCTAAAGTGTTTCAGTCGGTGGAGAAACCCTCATCGTTTTTCTTTCCATTTTCAAGATAACTGATAAGTCACTAGGCTGTGCTTTTATAAGAGCCTTTTTCAAACATAACCTGCCCTTGAGCAGGTTAATGTATGTTTGTAGCCTGCGTTGCCATGGCGATGTACCCGAGTAAGAGGTTAACTACCTTTGTGACAACGGTGAAAACATCTATTCATATGTTAATAACTACCGACCCGCTGGAGAAGCGAAAGCTTAAAAAAAAAGAAAAGGAAAAAGAAAAAGAAACGGGTTAAATATTTCACATTTTATTTTGTTTCGCTCATTCGGCTCAACAAACTCACACCAGTCAGACAAAAACTGAAACACTCACACTGTTAAGTACCATTTTGAGTTGGATGGCACAGCCGATGACTTGAGTCACAGATTCGTCCTGATGACATCACAAACATCATAAGTGAAACTATGTAACATACATAAGGACATACTGACATTTCGTACATCTGCTCTGTATTGCTGTGGATAAGTTTGTTGGCCCAGAAGGAAAAGATAAATAGACAGAGCGGCGCAACAGGCTTCTGAAAAATAAGAAGCAAACACAGAATCAGTCTCTGCGGTGATTTCACCTCATTTACTGCATTTTAAACGTTTCAAGAGAGGAGAGCGCTCCAATATGCTGACTGACAAACACGGATGAGGAGTCGTTTAAGGTGCTCACTGCAATGACAATGAAAAGACCCTGTGATCATCCAAACCAGTGTCACAGCGCACGTCCAAGGTATAAATTCACATCTCCACCTGCGTCTGTGACCTGCGCTGACTTCCAGTTATAAGGAGGTTGTTTTTTTTTTTTTTCCAAAGGCCACGGCGTGACCGGACCTCAGTGATGTGTTTGAACTGTGACTGATAAGTGCATTTTACAGTGGCACCACCTATGTACTGCTGTGACATCATAACCGTAAAAAAAAAGAAGCAACTTTTCAGATAACGCTTTTCAATTAAGGTGAAGGACTGAAAACTTGTAAACCTACAGCAGATATGTTATCCAGTGGGGTCATCAGCATCAGCGAGCGTGTAATCTGCGTGTGCTCCATGACATCACTCCAACGTGGTGGATTTGCGTCAGTGGCGAGATTGCAGGTCTCTTAACTGTGTGGTCAAAAAGAAGTTTGACGACTTTATCAACACTTAAAAATGTGGCATTGATACAACCGCCGCGTTCAAAATATCTGCACACAACCACAAGACCTCCATTTTAGAAAAAAAAAAAAAAATCCCAAAAACATAAGTCTGATCATTTGGAGAATATTACAGTTTTACTCGCAGACGCCTCTGATTTTTTAACAAGGTGCAAGACTAGTTTTGACAGCAGAATAATTGTATCTTTGATTTGGTGGCTTCAAATGAGCAGTTGAGTTTATGTTTGGTGAAAATAATAATAAATCCACGACAAGTCTCGGGGTCTGGATAACAGTGTCGAACAAGTAAAGTAATACACTTTGCATAAAAGAAAACCAAACTGGGTGAAAAGGAGGAATATACTTGAAGTACATAGGGAACATCTCCCCTCCAAGTCAGCTCACATCTCCTACAGGACAGGCGCGGTGTGCAGTCCGTGGGCCATAACACTTCATCGGCACCATTATTTTTGGTTGGATGCTGGCCATGGTCGTGTTCAGGAGCAGTCTCGTCTTCTCTGCTTGTTCAACATCAACACGGGGCCTTTTTTTTGGTCTAAACTGAAGCCGTCCCTGACCCACAGCCCTCACGCCCAACCAGACGGACACACTCCGCCTCCGTTGAGATGTAGTTCTGATGAATGAGAGTCGTTCAGACCCGCTCTTCTGGGATCATCCTTGCGAACGTAAAACAAAGTCTTTACATCCAGTTCAGTCGCTCCACATGAATCAGCGCTTCCAGTTTTCGGCCCGTCTCGGTCTCGGTCCGTCTCCCCCTCCTCCCCGCCCTCCTACTGGACGCACACATACTTTTTCCACCAGGACTTGGACAGCATCTTCATCTTATCAGCCGTGCTGCGGACCTTCCTCTCCCGCCGCGCCCTCCTGTCGGACTGCCGCAGCCCCACGGAGATGGCCACGTCGAACACCTCCTTCAGATTCTTTTGCGTCAGCGCCGAGCACTCGATGTACGTGACCGCCCCGATTTTTTCCGCCAGCGACCTGGCGTCTTCCTCCGGCACGGGCCTCTCCCGCCGCCTCGCCAGCTCGATCAGCACCTTGACGTCCTCCCGCAGGTCGCACTGCGTGCCCACCAGGAGGACGGGCGTGAGGGGGCAGCGGCGGCGGATTTCCGGGACCCACTTCTCCCACACGTTCTGGAAGGAGGCGGGGCTGACCACGCTGAAGCAGAGGAGCAGGGCGTCGGTGCGACTGTAGCAGAAGTGGCGGAGTTTGTCGAACTCATCCTGATGGAGAGACAGAGAGTAAAACCATCCTTAAACAACTTCCTGTACGTCCTCCCACACGAAGATCTGCTTCGAGCTGATCAACAACAAACTGTCTAAAGAGTGTTGATGTGATGTTATTACACAGCTGTAAATCTCTTCAATTAACCCCACTGGAGCTTCAAAGTTTTGACTGACAAGACCCTCCCACATCCTTCAGTACACAGATTAAACCTGACTCAAACGTCTCCTTCTTGGTATTAACCCTCTCCTGCCCGGCACCCATCCGTGACACCTCCCCCACCCTGAACCAGCTCCCCCTGATCTCCAAACACAACTAAAACCTTCATAAAAACAGGTGAAGCTCTGGATTTGGCGTTCAACACAATCACAAGTTTGCTTATCAGCTTCAGGGACAGCTGCTATCATCTCTGCTTTGTTGCTCTGGCTCACGCTCCTCCTCTTACAAAACTGCACCAGTACAGTCAGCGTTTTGGCGGCTTTTGTTTAACCGCATCTGCCCGAGCTTGCCTGCACACATACGTGTGCGTGGTTTCACCACGGCGTGCCGCTCGCAGCACGCCAGGAAGAGTTAACTCGTATTAAGGGTTTGCTTAAAAGCCTGATTTCCAAAGCCCGACTGTCTGTCTAAGCTCAGCGTACAACTGGCAGCGCCCTCGCTCCGTCTGCAAATGTCAAATCTGCTGCTCCCGGGGCAGGGCGCCGCGGTTATGAAACAAGCACCCATGTCCCGGAGACACAGAAACAGTGTTTGAAAACCGAGTTAATGATTTTACCTGGCGAAACGCTGCGTGTGAACTAAAACTGACAAGTTAACGGTTCGTCTGTGACGACTGTGAGTTTAGTCTAATCACAGGTCAGAGAACTGTGAAAAGGAGGTTTCTGCAGGTATGGGCTTGTTTTAAAAAAAAAAAAATCCAACATGTTAAGGTTATAATAACATCAAACGATATTAAGCCGGGATGAGCAACAAATCCTCACACGTGAGAGGCTGGAAAAGTCAAATCTTTATGCTTCGTTAATGCTTAATCCATTAAATCCGGATGTGATATACGCTTTTCTCGTTTCGAGGCTAATGCTTCGTCAGCACGTTTTAGAAACGGACCTTGATTTCTGTGACACGTGCACAATGTTTGTTTTTATTTGAATGTTGACCATAAAAATTAGCTGCACAGAATAAAAGCCACGAGTTGAATCTTTGACAGTAGAAATATCTTTGATCTTATTTAAAATGCAATGCTGTGAAAACACTTGAAGATTCATGAATAGTTGGATAAAACTACCTATTTTGTCGTAAAAATCTAAACACCAGTCCAGAAACAATGAGCTCTCCTTTTACATATATGGACAATAGATTGTGCAAATCTTTATGATGGATGGAAATGCCTTCACAGTCACTCTTGTACATATAAAACATTAATATGACCTTGTTTTGTCTGTAGGAACCCAAACCACACGATCACTGAAGTGGAAACACATTTCTGAGTCTTGTCAGATTCTTATAACAGCAATTCATTTTTTCACTCCAGTTAACACTAATTACCATTTTGAAGCAAAAAACAGATTCAGTTTTAACACAAATATGCTTCAGTTCATGTTGTTTTGCTCCCTAAGGTAGCGCTTAGAGCTGAGGTTGTTTCATAGTTTCAGTGTGATGCATCGTCATCCCTGTGAATGCTGTCATGTTTGTTTGTTTGTTTGTTTGTTTGTTTGTGAATGAGTCTCACCTGTCCTGCAGTGTCGCACAGCTGTAATCTCACCGGGCTCCCGTCCACCTGAACCACAGCTGCAGACACACACAGACACACACGTCACGTAAGTCACGGCCGTCAACCTGACCTTAAGCTCGTATCTGAGAGCCCACTTGACACTCGAACCAGAACGTTCTCCACAGTGAACAAAAGCTTGCCAGTTTAAAAAAAAAAAAAAAAATCACAAAGACCCCCTGCCTTGCCCTTCCCCGCCTCGCCAGCCACCCACGATGCCAGTTACCAAAACACATGGCTGTCTCTGAGGCCGCTCGCTGAACTTGGTGTTTTGGCGGAGGCCCCCGTGAGGCTGTCTAATAAACGGGGCTGATTTTGTTTACCCGGTAACGCTCTCTCAACGGGCCCCGCTTCCACATCGGAAAAGTGGATGAGTCATTTCACGGTCAGTTTCATTACAGGGGCCATTTATTCTTCTCCGAAGACTGAACGGCGGCAGAGCAGAAGGCATATGGAAACCTTTACAATACGCCTGGAGTGTGTGGTTGGTCCTGCCACCTGATCAAAGGGCTTACTGGAACAATTCATGCGGGGGGACAGCCGTCACAGCGGGCCGCGCTTTGACAGCAGCCAGGAGAAAGAGCGGCAGGACATAAAGGAAAGAAAATAAGAGAGGGCTGCCTTTGTGTAATTATTTTCCTTATACTTGACATATGATACTGCTTTGATTTTCTGGAGCAAGACCCCCCACTCCCACCCCCACCCGTCCCTCCTCCCCACATCTTCCCCTCCACTGCATCTCTGCCACCTGTGGCATTGCGTAACTGCTCAGAAGTCAGCTTTCAAGGGAACGCTGTGAGTCCGGGCACGGAGAAATGACATCACTATCAAGGGCCCCAACTGCACAATCACTCTCTGTCAGTCCTGGGCGAAAGACAATCTCTGCCTCAGAGCTATTGCAACAGATGTGCCCATTCCAGCGTAGAGGGGAGGGCTCACGGGTCAAGGCTGACAACAATAGGCAGAGTTGTGCAATTCAAAACCCCTGAACCAGAGAGGCTCTCTGTTCCGCCAGGCAGGCTTGAACCAGCACCAGTCTGAGGGCGTTGTGTGCTCCCACTGGGCGTTTTCATGCAACCAGTTTCTGCTCAGCAGTTTTTGGAAAATTAACTAAGATTACTTACATTTAAAAAAAAAAAAACAACCTTAAATTTGGATGGTATTTTTGCAGGAAGGTTTCAGCTTGCACCCTGCTGAGGGACAGCTGATCTGGGACTCTTTGCAGATGGGGCCCTGAATCAATGAAGCTGATCAACAAGTCACACCTCTGTTTTTCCACGCCAGAGCTGATAGCTTTCAAAGCAAACGCTCCCATGAGCAAACAAAGCTTGCAGGGACTAGTCAGCCGGTTTGGAAAGTGGAAGCATGCCAAACGGAACCTGGCTGCACGAGGGAGGACACCTCCTGTCCATTACCCCTGATGGAGGACAGATAACAGGAAGCCCAAACACATCTATCAGGCAGTGGAATAATAGAGGGAAGTGGAAGAATTAGGGAGGGGAGGGTTTGTGCAATCAAAAGGAGTTCACGGGAAACGGGTGACACTACCAGGCACACAGACACAAACCGGTTTTATTCGAGGGTGGAAATGAACACTCTAGAGCCCTCTTTCTAAAGTTTAATTACCCTGATTTGTCTTACTTTAATCGCAGGGTCCAATCCCAGTAAGGAAGTTCTGACAAAACTCTGCATTAGAGCATCTTATTGACTCTTACCCGAGAAGTCGTCAAAGGCGGTGGGGACGTATTTGGTCGGGTATCCATTGGTTGTGTAGCTGACCACCAGGCTGGTCTTACCGACCGCTCCGTCTCCGAGCAGGACGCACTTGAGCAGCCGCTCCTGCGCCTGGCCCGGCCGGGCAGCTTTGGGTTTGTGCGGCGGCACCGGCGGTGCCATGGTCCGTGCGTAATCCATGCTGGCTGGAGGTGGCACACAGTCGACTTCACCTACTACTCATGGGCGGACAGACGAGGCGCCCACCATGAGGACAGAGGTCCCTCTCTCTCTCTCTCTCTCTTTCTCCGAGACTGGTCCACCGAACCGTCTTGATCACGAGCGCGACTCGTGCGTAAAAGCGCCGTGGTCTCTCAGCTCGCTGTCAAATCCAGATGATCCTCCTCCCACAGCAACTCCGAGCTGCGCTTTTCACGGAGGGGGCGGGTCAAAGGAGTTTATTCTCTCCTTCATTTGACTAATCCCACCCCCTACACGGTCGAGCCTGTAATTCTGGATCAAAAATGTCCAGAAATATCTGGAACATTACTTGTGATACTGTGGGAGCAGGAACACAACAGAGGAACCTTGATTCTCGCTTCACTCACTTATTTGAGCTTGTTTCACTGGAACAAAATGAGCTGGTCAATGTTAGACCTGGTCCAGGACAAGTCTGGACATGTTCTCACCGGGCTGAGGGAGACAGGCTTTGATGTCCACTTTGGACGTGACGAATCAAGCTCTTGGATTTCATACTCACTCATGACCCACGTTAAACTGTGGTGACAGAGCAGAACCGTGAAGGAGCACCTGATGGCTGCAAGCCGAGGCGAGGCCAGGTTTCATACAGTCTCGGTTCAGAAACTGGTCCAGCGGAGGAGAGGTTCATCTTAGTCACTGACAACATTTAAAGTAGTTTTCCCACGCTGGCAGGTTTTAAAAATTGGACAGTAACCCGGTGGGCACGCCAACTCACCCTTTATCTGTCATGTTTAAGGATCTTGGAGAAATTCAATAAATGTCTTTGTGTTTGTCGCCACCTAGCGGCTGCAAAACTAACAACACGTGCAATCAGGTCACAAATGATGCAAAAATATCTTTTCATTCACCTACACGATTAATCAAATGTGCCAGGTCACATAAAAATGATTGAGAATCAGTTATTGATTATTAAGAATTAACTTTAAAGTCACTTGAGTAAAGCAACCACATAAATATAAACCACAATCAAAAAGATTGGTGCTTGTTCTGTACCGGATTAGCACAATTTTCTTCTTTCATTTATTTCTTTCACTTTAAATGTTTTCCTCTCAAATCTTTATTTACTAATTATGTTTGCATATTAGGGGTCTCATAGTTAATAAAATAAAGACCACGCATAACAACGAAAGAACAAAATGAGAGAATTTTACTTGGGCTTGAAATGGGTAAATGGTATGGAGCTATTTTTTCAGTATTGGGTATAAATAGGAAGATGATGTCTGTCAAACATCTTTCAAGTGTACTTGAGGGTCAAATTGTGTTGGTCCCATATAGTTTCAGCAACATATACCCCACATTAGAAAATAAGCCAGTTAGATCCCATCTAAAGTCCAGATAGATCCCACTGAGAGTCCATATGTGCAAACACAGGTAGAGTCATCATGCTGGTCTGAGAACAAAGTTATACCAGTAAATGTAAAATTACTAAAAAAAATAAAGAGCAGATGGTTGATGTGGAATTTTATAAAAGCAGCATAATTTCCACCGGTTAGATGAACAAAAAGGACATTTTTTTAATTGTGCCATCTATTGCATATAAAAATCTGTCCTGCAAAGTAAAAAAACAAAACACTATAAGTTTGCTTTACATCTTCACCGTGTTTATTTTTCCAGGGACAAGTCTAATTGTTTTCAAGAAAACAAAATAAGTGCTGTACGACTTTAATAAATATCACCACTGACTCACTTTCTGATTCACACCGTTTCCAAAAAATTAGACACAATGTAAAATATTGATAAAAATGATTATTTATGAATGAGAATGTTTTTGAATGCACTCAAAGAAAGCAGACTGAAACTGAGTTAGTGTTAAACTGCAGGAACATCCAGATAGTTATAAAAACACATTTCTAATGCAAGTGTCAGTTATGAAGGTGCATTGAAAAGACTGGCTCGGGCTACCTCCCCATCTATAAAGGCAACCTTAACACTGAGAGATATGAATGGATTTTGGAGAAAAATATGCTCTCATTTGGACAACTTCTTCACACAAGATCTTGCTTATTTCAGCAATGTTGTTCCAAACCACATTCGGTGCATATTTTGATGGTATAACTACATTTTAAAAGACAAATTTATGGCCTGCCTAGAGTCTCTGAAATCTGTTGACGTCACTTATCCGAAGAAACATTTCATATAGTGCCACTATTTTCCATTGAACATGGAATTTAAATGATTAACACTTTTTATTTCCTTTTTATGCATCACTCCAACTTTTGTTGAAACAGGCTTTTATTTGGAAAGAAAAAAAAACAGTCCAAACATCTAGTGGTCTTAGTGAGACAGTTCTGTGAACATTTCACTGGATCAACAGCAGTTTTGCTTAAACATGACATGACAGATGCTTGGGAACAGACACCCGTCTTCACCGACGCCTAAATTGTCTTCACTCAAGTCCTGTATCTGAAGAAAGTCAAGACAACATATTTATTTGGGTTAGTGCTGAAAAAACAAATACAGTGAGGCAACTATTGGTCATCACTAACAGGTAACCGATGACGTCTGAGTCTAACATGCCGTCGTGTTTGGGTTTTCATACCACTGCTCCTCTGCAGGACACATGAAGAAATAAGGCATAGCAACAAAATCTCAGCACTCAAGCTTTTAAAGCATCGGCTAAAAGAAAACATGGGCCGAGTGTCTTGAATAATTTAATTTTTCCTAAAACCGATGTACTTACAGTTGTGTATAAGATTCCTTGTACACATGGCTAACACACAAGTCATGTAGGCATACAAAAGTCCATTCTGCAGGAGCGAATGGTCCGGTATACGTGAGAAGAGCCTTGTGAGGAGGGAAGCTGCTGTAATCTGTTGTGAGTACTTTGAATTGGATCATGCACTACAAGCTGCAGTTAAAAAGGCACCTGCTGTATTTCCTGTCGACATACAGCAGCGTCACGCTTCCTCCAAGGCCGAAGATAAACCCAGTAGGAACACAGGGATGTTTGTTTTTATTTATTTTTTAAAATCTTAACACTTTTATCATCCCCACCCTCTATTGTTGACTGATCGTGGTTCTTCAACAGCTTCCATTAACGTCTAAAAATTCAAGAAAGCAGCGCCCACAGGTGTAAGCAATGAAATAAACAAATAAAGCGGGCGAGTAAATATATAGGGGTGAAAAGAAACATAACGATTTGGAAAATAAAGAAGAGCTGTGACTTTATTGGTTTGTGGGCAGGACTTTCATTTCAGCACGATGTCGGGAATGAGACACACACTCAAACACACTCACACTTGCAGACACACTCGTGACAATGTTTACGCATTCAGAAATGGACATGTGCGCACACATGCTTCCAGTTTTATGCTGCCATGGTTAATGATGAACCCTGTATTTTTTATTTATTTATTTTTTTTATGTCATCATATAAATCACCTTAACAACTCACTTCCCTGTTCCCAGGTCTGTCGCTGTCGGTGTGAGAACTTCCCACTTGTGGTCTAGGTACCTCATTTGGACGACAGCTCCATCTAAGACACTTCTTGAGTCTGTTTTTTTTTTTTTTTTTAAATTCATTTAAAAACAAAAACTTCTAAAAGGTAATGTCCCCCTCTGAAAACAGCAGCAAAAGTTTCATCCGGGATTCATACAACTTGGTTTCAGGTTGCTGAATTATCTCAACGCCGTCCTCTACTCGCTAGAACTTAAATACCTGGAAACAGTAAGAGTATACAGTACCACATTTCACCTTCATCACTGCTGTTTTCAACGACCCCCCGCCCCCTTCCCATCCCCAGAGTCCGGAGCGTTGTCCTCTGGAGACTGCTGAGTAAGACATCCGAGTGACCGCCTGTAACTGGTAGCGTCTCTTAGAGTTGCGTTTACTGGGCTTTGGGCTTGGCACCACCAGGGGTTGGGTCAGGTGGGGGGCCACCACCCTGGGCGAGTCTTCGCAGACTACAGGGAAGAGAAAGACGGGAATGTTAGCTCCTCTGTCTGGTAACAAGTCAGGACCAATAACGCAGAGCTGAGCTGTAATGTGTCGTTTTTGGTGCCGTAGCTGCAGAAAAGGTCCGGCAGAAACCTTCCTCTTATTTCCAGACTTCGGGCATAACTTCATCAACTCAGTTCAACACTGAATATTGCAGTAAAATGAGAGATACTCCTCACAGTCAGAGATATTTTTGGTCATATTTTCTTTGACATCAGTGACGAGTGTAGAGTGGACGAGCAGGTGTTTTGAGTGCAAGTTGTTTTTTAGTTGAAGGAAACCAACAGCTGAATGCTCAAAGAAAGCTAAATGACATCCATAATTTTGTGTTTAAAACCCAGTGCTTTAAAGTTCATACATCAGTTAATCTCTTCCTTATTAACACTTTAATGAGGATGATTATATCAGACATTAGACATTCGTCAGCTTTACATCTCAAAAGAGTCATTCAGGCTCAAGTTTTGTCTCATCCTGGCTGAGCTCTGAATCCCACAAACACGTTTGATTTGAGCTGCAGCTCTACGACTGAAGGGAACCGAGACTTGGTGTAACCGGTTTATGAGTTGGATCATTCACCTCTGCCTCTGAATGTTGTTGATGTCATTTAATCGCTTTGTGTCAGAGCGATGCTGATAATTGTTCGTTGAGCGGGAATTTGATATACCCACCAGAGCGTCTCAGCTGCATGAATGGCTGTGAGCGAGGTGTCGTCCTCGCTTATAAAAGGAGTCCCTGTGAATCTCTGTATCACACAACCGAGCACTTTATTTCTTGGAAATTCAAGTATGAACATTAAGACAGATTCTTAGAGTCGATATCAATCCCCCTTTTGGTTGTTGCCAACTTTCAGAATGGAGCTTCAGGGGACAATACACCTTATCAAACTAACCCTCTCTGTATCTCCTAACCCAGTGTGGACACAGAAACCTAGATGCTTATTTGTGGACGTGCACGAGCCATCATGCACCTCGTTTCCAGTACTCACTCCAACTCACTGAATCCTTCTTAGGTTGAAATTTGCCATAAAAATAATCCACCAACTCTGTTCATAACTTTTCTGAACAGCATTTAAAGGAGCACCCAAGTGTGTCTGGTTTGGAGCTGTCAGGATTTCGCGTCTGCTTTTTTCAGATGATGTACTTCCTGCTGCTGTCAAACCAGGACCCTCAGCCCTGAAGACCCTCTGTGTGAAGCAGCAGGAACGGGAATCGGCACCTCCAAATCCGAGACCTCAGTTGAAAGAAGGACTGGTCTGTTGTGATCTTTTTAGGGCATATCCAACCAGGAAAAACTCCAGTTGGCAGAGCCAAGAACGTGTTGGCCACAATTATGGGATTACATCTCCTGACTGGATTGGGAACAACTCTGTATTCCCCTGGAAGAGTGAAGAGAAATTGTCAGGGGGAGGGAGGTCTGGGTCTCCCAGTTTAGGTTCCTGCCCTCGTGATCTGAACTCAGATAAGTGGAAGATAATGGATAGATGGAAGTTATGGTGGGGTGTTCAAATATACCAACTAGATAGCCACAGTTTCATGCGGGCTCCGATTTATCATCATTTATTTCAACTATGAGTTCCTTAAAATGAGTATATTTCTGTATCATTTGTTTTCCTGATAATGCATCAGTGTGTTATTTAAACTTTCTATATTAAATACTCACTGGCTTCATCCAAACAGCTCAGGACAAGTACAATAAACCTCCTGATGCAGGCTGGCTGATGTCATTACTCAAACTTAGTCACGCGCAATGTTTATCTTTGATATTTTATTTTTTATCTGAAGTAGTTGTTGCTGGAGTAGGGTTAGGCCAGGACATGATCTCAAACGTGGACGCTGCTGTGTTACTGACGTCATTGTGCCACAGGATGGCGCCATACTCACGTGTCCTTGATGTTGTCAATGTGAGCCTGGACTTTAGCAATGAAGCTGTCCACCTCCTCCTGTCAAGTCACAATTAAAAAATTAAAAAATAAATAAACCATTACGTAGTTGTGGAAGTGAACATCATTGATTGTGTCAGTGTAAAGAATAATTACCTGACGCCGCTGATAGAAAAGTGGCAGAGAAAACACAGCAATAACACCTGGAGAGGAGAACCAGCGGAGGTTAGGTCACAAGAGAGCCAGATTAAGTCTATGAAGAGCGATTAAATGTGTTTCTTACTGATGATGATCAGAGTAAGGCCATTGCACAGGTGCCCCAGGTACGTCACGAGGTACATCAGAAAGAGGAACTAAGACCAAGAAAAACAGAAACAGTTGTAGAGAGTTTGTCTAACTTCCATCAAAGCTGCAGGCGGATATCAATAAAAACCCTCCAGCAATTCTTCATTCATCTAGTTTAAATGTCATTCCTTCAGAAAGTAGCTCATCATGTTTCAGGACGGCTCCTTACTTTATTGTCATAAATAGTGCATCTAACACAGAAACCATTAAAATGATCCACACTGATGTCACTCCTCCAGGATGAAGAGGAGAAGCTACAAATATAAGACTCCTAACATGGACATGGGTGTTTCAGCTTATATCTGTCAGTGTCTCGGTCCCTGTAAATGGGATCCAGTTGCCCTGATATGGGACACCCCGGTCTCACATGGAAGGAGACTCCAGCTTATCCCGGGGTCTCGGGATACGGACCCCTGCATGTCGTTTCACATACCGGCCAGGTCAGAGTTGAGACCAGGAGGTCCCGGGATTAAGGGGCTCAGTCAGCTCACGCTGACTTACATTTAAGGCAAATGTGTTAATACCGCTATCAAATGCTATAATTACATTTAGGATGGAATTAAATAAAAAGGTTGATGCTGATATAAATACATGTGTGCAATGTTTATTTCAGCATCACTAGCAGTGCACATTACAACACTCGTGCCTTGTGGAAGCAGAAGTGTTTATAATTTATCACCGATGAAGGAAAATGAGAACAATCGAGGTTTCCTTTCAGCATTGCAGCCAGGATGATTAAAGAGTCATTGCTTTAACTCTGTAGCGACAACTCCATGAGCTTGTTCACAAATAAAACCTTTCTACATGAAAGAAAATTCACGGCATCTTTTCCACTGGTGTCTCTGACGTGTCATCGAGTGGAACAGCTGTGGAAGTGACTGTGAGAGCTTATCGGCTGGACTGTTTCTGTCCTCATGAGCTCTCTGAGCTAATACAATGACATCATCTAAACCAAGAGCTTGTTTCTTAGACCTCAGCCGGACTGTATGTTTTGTTTATATTTTTATACCGTAATCACAAGGAAGGTGTAAAACAGAGCGGTATATGCCTGAAGGGGACAGAATAAATGAAAAAAACAAGTTTTTATACTGTCCTTATGACTTCCATTTAATATGAAGGGAACTTATTATTTCCAAATGACTAAAAGCTTGGCTTTACGTTAGAGCGGTCTTCAGCTCTGAGCTGGCGTGATGAAAGCGAGAGTTGTCATTTCCAGGGACGGAGGGAACGGGAATGATGAAGGGAGGGAGATGACAGAAGATCCAGCAAAAGAAAAGAAAGCAGCGATGGACCGATGAGTGGGTTAATGAGAAGATGAGGATGGTGGGCAGCTCATTGAGATAGTTACTATGAGACACACACACACACACGCCAGGTAGGAGTGGGTTCATTGAGAAGCGTGGCTCACCTTCAGGGATTCAAAAAGGTTTCCAACAAAAAAGAGCCTCTTCAGAGTGTCAGCAGCAGACAGAGTCATTACGATGGCTTTCTGCATGTAGCGGTCAGCTTGCTCTCCACTAAAACTGATGTCCAGGTCCAAATACGACCTTTGAGAAACAGAGACAATCAAAAGAGGACAAAAGATGTTTTAAAAGATCGATAACAGACACCGTTATTTACAAATCATGCCACTACGCATCCTTGCCTCAGTTGTACCTCTTTAATAAATAAACCACATCAAACAATGATTCTGTTGAGTTATTTGTGTTCAAGTCTAAGCATTTAAATCTTCTTCTGTTTCATCTGTGAGTGTCATGTTTAACAATTGTTTTTTTATTAAATTTATTTCAAGTCAAGTTCACAAAATGTTTTTATTAATTTGTTGCCACCACTGCCTGAGTTTTCTTACAACTTAATCATAAAAAGCTGACATTTCAACTATGAAAAGCAGCATAACTGATCAAAAGTTTGAGATTTACATTTTTTTTAACAGGATTTTGTGGAAAAGGCAGAAAATTAATCTTAACTTTATAGATATGTCAAAGCAAACAAAGAGCACTGGACTGAGAGGCTTTGTCTGAGAACCCTCAAGCGTCCATGGAAAGTGACTTTTGATTGGGTTACAGAAGATCCTGGTGATCCATCAGGCGGTTCAGAAAGCGTTGCTTTATCTACGCTTCGTACAGTGAAGGAGCTACTGTTGACCCCGACCAGGGATGTTGTCAGGTGATGAAGGAACACTCAGAGAATGCTTTCAAACCTACAAACTCATCTACTTGGGCTCCAGTCGCCAAAATAGCATTACTGTTGAAGTTTCCTGGAAGTGGACGAGGTTCGCCCTGGGTTCTCGAAGGGTTTGGATTTTGTGGAGCTGTCTTGGTTGACTCTGCAACACAGATAGGTTTGCAGCTGCAGTTCTTTTTTCAAGAAGTGAGAGTAGACTGTGAGGAGCTATTCGGTGACAAGAGGATCACAGTCCACAGCCTCCCTTTTAAGGTCAATTCTTGGGTGATGGAGGAGCGAGCCCAGTTGACATTTGAAGGTCAGTTTCAGAGGGAACACAGTTGCTTCTGTCCCAGCTGTGGAAATGTGGACCAACTCTGTACTGTGTGGATGTAAATTCATTTCAGAGAAGCTGAAACTGAGATGAAAAAAAGGAAGTGTGTCTAAGTTCTTTAAAAAAAAAAGAGAGATCTTACTTGAAGGGATGTTCTCCATCTCCCCAGCTGAGGACGTAGAGGAGCTGGTAGTAGATGCGCACTGAGATGGTGAAGCACATGACAGCCAGGGAGACCATGGAGACCACAGTGATGATGCTGAGCTGGAACAAGGACAGTAAGCCCACCACTATCCCCGTGAGCACCATGCCGGTTCTCTCCGTATCCTTCCAGTAGATCAGGTCCATCACTGAAACATGAGGCGAGTAGGTGGAGGAAGAAGCTTATAAATTATATAACATACTGCACACAACAAAACAGCTGCAGCAACATCATATTAACTCCTCATTTACTTCATTTTTGGGAAAAGCATAAGAGGAATACGTAACCGTTCAAGGGGACAGGATGAAAGCCAGAGAGGCAGAAAATATTAGACAACGAGGAATTTCAAGCCTCAAGTATGAGAAAACATTCAGCTGCTAGAGCGCAGGGACACGTCAGGCTCCGGCCTCGACTAAATTTAGACCTCAAATAAGAGAGAGGGGAGCAAGCAGTCGAGGAGAGTTTAAACGCAACCTTTCACAACACCTGCCATCAGACGTCAGGCCGTCAGCAGCCATCTCTCCACACCCTGTTGGTTTCTCACCTGGCAAAAAATGCCACGGAGACTCAGGCATCCATGAAGTCACGCTTTACTAGACGGGAGAACGTTCACGTATATCTGACTTGTTCATGGGAAAGAAAACCTTCTCATTCCCATCTTTACATAACAGAAGTAATTATTGACAGTTATGATGAAAAGAAAAAAACCAGGTGGTCATTTTAAACTTCAGCATGTGAGGCATCACTGAAGAAATGAGTTGGTTGTGTGGTCCTGCGTCGTCAGACAGGCGGAGGTCTTTGTGCTTCAGTGAAATGCTGAGTCTCAGCAGAGGAAGACAGGGAAGCCTCTTTAAACAGAGCACACAGGCAGCAGGTGGGCTATTTATAAGCGTTGCTGCACACAATTAATACCCACGATGACCCTGGAGCACACCTGTCCTATGAGTTTGTACGACTGTCGCTCTGAGATACACCCGGCAAGTGACTGATTTAAAATAGTATTATAACAGCAGGAGTAACAGAACAACACTGCAGTCCTGGAAAGGTCTCATCAGGAGACAATGTTTACGTAAAAAGAAGACACAGGACTACCTACACTTATATCACTGTGGAGCAGCTGCAAGTGGCATGCAGCAGATGATTCATCTGTAGGTTGCAAAGCATTTTTGAAACCTTTGAAGTGTGACGATACCGCTGTAATAATACCACAAACCTGCAGAACAGCAGCAGAGAGCTTGGAATAAGCATTTAAAACAGACGCTTTCACGTTTATTCAAAGGTGACGAAGTCCAGCAACCATTTCTTTAAACAACTAGGCTTTCACCTTTCAAGGCTTGATGCAGTTCTCAGGCCATCTATATTTTTAACACATGAGCAATATGTTTTTAAAATAATGATAAAAAAAAAATGGTGAAACAGCTTAGAGCAGAAGGCTTAACCTCTTAAATGCTTATTTAATGCTTCTAGTTCCTTTAAAGCCTCCAAAAAAAAAGTTTCATTGGATTTTCAAAAATGTCATCATATGTTAAAGGTTATGTTTCAAACAAAGATATCACTCTAAATGGGTTAAGATTGCTGAGTGATATATATAAGTTGTTTATTTTGCCCCCAAATGGGAGAGCTTTTCCATAGAAGCAGTAATTCATATATATAGATGAAGATTAAAAAAGCCATATTTTGTTTTGGGGATTTTCTGATGTTTACCAATGTATTATAAGGTTTTTTAAGTATAAAAAAAGGCCTGCAACATCACATAGCCGTGCTTTAGTCAAAGTTTTACTGTCTTGACCCATCTACATCTAAATATTTAACCAGTACCTGTCTAGTCAGTTGTTATTCACATCCAAAACAAAGAAAGAGCAGCTGCCTTGTACTTTCCCGAGTCAGAGCAGCCTCGACCGCCAGGGAGAGAAGCATTAAGGGTTGGGTCCGAGATTTTGGTAGAACCTGTGGGAGTCAGTGAGATCTTGAAAATGTAAAATTTAAAACTGCAACCCCCTTTCCTCAGACCCGCCTTCGAAGCCATGTCTCCAGATCACATGACCAGATGCTGAAGAAAAGCCACAAGTACAAAGAATTAGCTCGGGCCACTGACAATGGCTAGAATTCAGGAAAGACAATTTCAAGCAATATAAATAAATTATTAATAATTAAAAAAATCTTCAAAAAAAGATAATTTACCTAACCTTTAAAGACAATGGCATTGCAGAGCTTTTATTATATATATATATATATATATATATATATATATATATATATATATATATATATATATATATATATAAATAAAAAACAAATAAACTGGTTTAGATTATGGTGGCTGGTGTATGACAGAATAGCTGGCATACACCAGCAGATGGAGAAAAGTCTATTACAGAATAAACTGATTGTATAAATACAGGATCATTTCATCAAAATCTCACCAGCAATGTGCAAAAGCGCTTCTTTTTTTCTTTAAACAAGACATTTATGACTTCTTTTTGTCACAAGTTGACATCTCTCTTTTTTTTGACATCTTCATGAAAGATCTTACTTTTCAACCATAACTTCCTATTTCTGAGGTCCATCAAATACAACATGATTGAAGTTGTGGGTGGAGATTAAGGCGATCAGTAACAGATGATGCAGTCATAACTGAGTAGGGATCACCGTTGATTATCACTTTGACGCACGAGCTGCTCACAAAAATCCAACTTCTTCTACAATGTATCATTGTACTAACAATCCCGTTATTTCACCCACACAAACATGAATAATGTGGCTTATTTTGGTCTGTATCTCAAGATGACAAATTGTAATTCTAAACTAAAAATCCATTTTACTTCACACAGGTCATTCAGATCAAAAGTCATGTCCAAAAAAACCAAAAACATACTACTCCAGAATGAAACAACTCTGTGCAAACAAGCTGTTCACCCTCAAGCAACACAGAAATAAAAGATAACCCAGCTGCTACACACAACACCGACCAATGGCAGCGCAGCAGCACAGGTCAAACTCATCTGAATGGCAGGCGCTCATTAGCAGTGAGGTGACTGATGGAGAGACCAGCGAGCTTCATCTGCAGCTCATCAGTTTAAAGTCAAGCACGCATGCATTCGTCGTCTCCAGAGACTTGATTTCCAAACTGGTCAGAACGAGCGGCCTTTACTCCTTTACATCAAAGAGACCACGCTCATGAAACCTGCTGCTAAAGATGATTTGTGGTTTCCATCTGTTCTGCTGCTTCCCCGCCGCCTGGTTTGAACATAAAGCTAAACTTTTTGCAGGTGCTGGCAGTGACTTTGAAGCCCCACAGGCGCGGTCTTATCCACTTTTACTTGAATCCCAAATGTCTCACCTTTACTGGCCATTTTGGTTGCGTCTCCAGCGTCTCCCCTTCACGCCGTCTGTCCCTCTCTGTGTCCCCGCAGTGTTCCCCTCGCCCCTCTGAGCTGTTTTTGGCCACCACTGCTCGCTCAGCACTCCAAAGGCCTGACAGCCCAAAATAATCTTGTTTGCAGCGCCGCCCACTACTCTTCCCAGATTCCTGAAGCCACATGCATGATGGGATGATTCTCAATTCAGTCTCTCCGTTCGTCTTTTTTAAGAATTTTCTGACCAAAGTTAAAATGCCATCATTATCTGAATGAATTCATGCTTTTATTTAAGGTCAGATTAGAACTGGTTTTCAGAATTAAGCACCATTCAGCACTTGAGACGGGAGAGCCAGGATCGATTTTCTTTCATGTCACCGAGCCAAAGCCTTCATTGGGTCTAAAACTGACATGAAACATAAGAGGAGCTCAAGAGCTTTTTTTCTTTTCTTTTTTCCCCCCAAACTTTCATCCTACATGTTTACATGATTTTATAGTGCTTGAAAATTCTGCTCCATATCAATTTAATATTAGTGATATGGAGCAGACATATATATATATATATATATATATATATATATATATATATATATATATATATATATATATACACACACACATATATA
>JAOWBL010000005.1:8775673-8788187 GCA_028564865.1 Zenarchopterus dispar | reverse complement strand
ATATATATATATATATATATATATATATATATATATATATATATATATATATATAGAGAGAGAGAGAGAGAGAGAGAAAGAGAGAGAGAGAGAGAGATAGATAGATAGATATGTAAGCATCAAATTCTGATGCTTTTCCATAAATCTGCATTAAATTGCATTGTGTATTTGAATTGCAGCACAAACTGTAAATACTGAAACCAACAAACAAAACACACATACCTGGCTCACTTAACCTGTATCTACAATAATTATGTAGTGTAAAAATGAGTTTTTTTGTGTGTTGTAATAAAAACTAGACAGTTTGCACTTTGTCTAAAGAAAGCTATTTGTGCAAATCAACCAAGGATTTTACAGTGTTGTTGTTTCAATGCAACAAGCATATAACAAAAATAATACTCTCTTAACACACTCTTTATTTAAAGAGCATGGTCAACACTATTAAAAAAATGGTTTTTAAGTTTGATATCCTTCCCATGCAAAAGTAATACAATTTTTAAAATAAAGCATGCTGCTCCAAGAAGTATACATGATGTGATCTATTTATTCAGGTCACCTTAAACTCTTGTCATCAGCCTGACGACACATTCGTCAACAGTCTGGGGGTTTACGGCCCCCCCTTATGTCCACTAAAATAAGCTTAAGCTTCATTCTGACTACTTCAACATTCCTCTTTAAGTGTTGTCAAGAAGGAAACCTGAGTCTTATCTCTCGGGCTCCCTTTCTCTCAGTCTCCTTCAGCCTTAAAAACCGCCAACAACCTCCCACAAATTTGCATATAAACCAACTCACACTCAGCTCTCTCTCTCGCTGTACTTCAAACAGAGGAACACGCTGACAGCTCTGATGGAGCGCCAGTCTAAAAAAGTCGGCCAAAGCCAGGGACGCTTTCCCCACAATTAGCCAGTCATTCCTAAAATCCCAGGAGAGAGAGAGTTACTATGGAGATCCAGGACTTCCGGCGGGCTGTCTTTGTCTGTATGTGCTTGAAGGTGCATGCTGAGAGTGAAATCTGATATTTTCTTTGATTAAAGTATCGATTTATGCGCCGGGTGGAAGGACCTCTCTCCGAGCAAGACAAAGATGGAAAGACGGAGGGAGGAAGAGGGATGACGGTCAAAGAAATCAACACATTTAAAGATAAGTGGGTGATAATTTTGTACCTGCTATGAAGGTGCATACCGCCTGGTCTTCTGTTAGGTCGACTGCTGAAAACCAGTGATCGCTGACCAGCTGTTCCTGAGAATTGAGGCCAACGACAGCGGGCGATGAACCCGCAGGGCCTCTGGGTCGCACAGACGTGAGTAACTTGACTGAAATGGTTTCCCTGGCGATGGGAGATTCAGGCTCAGGAGATGGTGAGGGCATCGCTGCTGGAAAACAGGATGAAATCACTCTGGTGATGAGATCCCCTCTAAGTCCCACTTCAACGATTGTGGATTAAAACAAAAAACTGCATTACTCTCAAAACACTGCTGTAAAAAAGCTGACTTTGTTCCTGGGTTTACTTCACCAGAGCAGTGCGGAATAATGTGCCCTATATTTGATTTATGGTCCGTTTTGAACGGCATGACATCAGCTACATCAACTGGAAAATAAGATGATAAGATGCCGGGACATTTGTCATGCAGAGAGATCATAAAACTCTTCTGGGTCCTTTCTTAAATTAGAACTCTCTGACTTTTGGATTAAGTCGCTCTGACTAAATCAAATGATGCTTCATGAACAGGGGTCGTCTATGTCTTTATAATCAGCTCTGGGCGAATAAAAGAATACAGATGACTGCAGACAGCGAAGGAACAGAAAGACCACTGAAACACAAATACTATTAGACAAACACAACCAGATTATTTACTGAAGGATTTCTATCTGACCAGAGGTAAACTATTGTCACACAACACTGAAATAAACTCAATAACTGCTAACAAGCTATTTTACTCTAAACCGAGACAGTCCAGATACTTCATTTTTGAGGTGAAAATTAAAAAAAAAAAAAGCAAAGTAAATCCTCTATTTTGTCCCCAGACTCTGTCTTGTATTTCTCACCCTGAATCATCTCTGAGGGGCTCTGCTGCTGAGATGTCTGGGCCACAGAGGGACGTTGGACAATCTGGCTTTCACTCTCCTCTCTCTGGACGTCCGAGTTTCTCTCTTGAGTTTCTGCGTCCAGGTTCTGAGGAGAGGGCTGAATTGTAATTGTCCCAGTTGGGTCCCTTTCCCTTCGTCTCCCAGGACTCAGCGTCCTCACTTCGACCCGCTCCCGCTCCCCCCGCTCAGGTGTTTCCTCTTCTTCTTCTTGACTGAGGAAGGCTTGCGGGTCCCAGTCTACATCGGGGGAGTCCAACAGTGTCTCCAGGGTATCTGTACGGATCAAAGGGGTGCGACTTGCCCGAGGGCCGACCCTTCGTCGGTCACGGTGGTGTCGCGAGGCTCCAACTGCCTCGGCCTCGGCGATGGCGATGTAAGAGAAAGTCAGCTCAAAGGAGTTCTGGCGTGGGGTGCCCCACACCGACGGGGACGAAGCCTGCCCCTCGTCGTCATCCGGGTCTCCAGTCTCCTCCTCGTCAGACCACTCTCTGGCCGTTTGCAGCTCATACAGCTCTGACTCCTCATTTCCACCTGGATGGAGACCAAAAAAAAAGGACAGGTTACCCAAATGTCCAAACAGAAACAAAGACACAGAACTCAGAGCAGTAAATCTCAACACTTAGAAGCTCCTGCATTTAAAAAGGTCTGCTGCAGCTGTGTGATAGTAGTTCAGCATCGTGCTTGGAGAGCACTTTTGAATTTAATAAATGGATTTGTCAGATGAAAGAACCCATGCGTGTCATTTGATCCCAGGGAGGAAAAAAAAAATCTGCTATCTAAGGATGAAACCTTCTTTGAAAAGATAAAAATCAAATGGATGGATGGAAAGAGTGTCAAGAGCTTCTTACCATCAGTGCACGGAGGCGTGGAGTCTGGGGTGGATGCCACAGAGCCATATTCCTCTGGAAGGAGATAGTTTCACATGGATTCACAGGTAATGATTGACAGATTAATCACATTATTCTCAGATGTTCAGAACAGACGTAAAACAACACAACAACCCAAACAAACACTCAAAAAAAACAGCAAAGCTGTCTTTGACGTTAGGATAAGAGTTTGGAAAACTTGAATTTAATAGTATTCGTTGTCATTTTCAGGTGCATCACTGAGTACTGAGTTCTTCTGGCACCAATAAAAGGCCTTCAGTACATCAGACAGCTTGCGTGACATTATGAAAGTTTTAAAACCAGCCAGGCAGAGCAATGAATGCAGCATATTCTCTTCTGCACATGTGTCAGCATAAGCAAATGCCCAGCTACTGCAATCTATTTAGCGATGAGATAAGCTTCACGCTGTAACAGGCATAAAATAAAACTCAAGCATGAAAGGACAAGAGAAGCCAGGAACTTGCAGTTCTAACAGTCCTGCAGAGCTTCCCATACACACACCTGGGGAAAAAAAAAATCAATGCAACATCATGACAACAAAACAAGCCTGCTTCTCTGCTGCAGCCATCTATTCAGCCATGTGTTTGTCAAGGCGAGAGGCAGGAGAGAGGAAGAGGGTCTGAGCTAACACTGACGATGCTCATAGCAGGTAGCAGCCAAACACGCTCAGCTGGGACGTGCACGACAGTGGTGCGGAGACATGGACGAGTGCAGAGCCACAGCATACAAACACAGATGGAAGCAAAACAAAAACAGACTCACGGCAGTGGGAGAATCCTAAAACCTGGCCCATACTCCATTAAGGCATTGCTGGGCCTATCCAGTCTGGAAGCCCCCCCCCTCCCTCCTCTACTGCCGGCACTCACGTCCTGTGGATTCACTCTCTTCCTCTTCCTCCTCCTCCTCCCTGTTCCTTGGTTGTCTGTTAAGCAGCTTCCTCCTTCCCCTGCCTCTGTGGCTCAGCAGCCCCGCCCTGCCTCGCTCCACCATCCTCCCCTCCGCTCCTCCCTCCCATCAGCATCTCCTCATAGCTGAGCGCTACGACTGCAGTGAAGGGAGAGCACTCGACAGCAGAGGGCGAGGAGCACCGCCGCCTGCGTGAGCCCGTTTTTATCTTCCATTCATGGACAGTCTTTGCCTGCTCTCTTCCTGATCATGTGGTTTCTGATCAGGCTCCTATAGGAGCACAACATAAGACAGGAAGTGATAACTCATTAATAATGTAAAACATCAGCATATACAAAACATGCACAGAGAAGAATGCACTGCAGCTCAGAAGAACAAACTGAAGTCTTATTTAAATACAAAACAAATCCCCTTCTAAGTCTACTTCACAGTACAATTTCTTCATTTTCAATCATCTAATATATTTTGTTCATAAATAAATCTAACTAAACTTAATCATAAAAACTGGTGTATAAATAATACACGGAGAAGCTGGAAGTAAGGTCTGTTGAACAATGACCAGTAGGGGGCAGTAATGTCTAACTAGGAAACATTTCTAAGAAGCAAAATCTGTTTACCATCTTTACTTCCCCTCATATTTATACAATACTTTCTGTGAACCAAGACATGAACTTTTGCTCAGTTTACTCCACTCAAAGAGCCAACAATCTTTTTTTTTACAAAATAGTAGGGGTTCATGTGCAAAATAAAAACAGGATGCACAATTATCAGCTCCCTGAGCACAACTGCTGAAAACAAGGAGATTTCATGATCGTTTGTTTATGTAACCGTTGACAGATTCGATGATAACAATTGGGAGAAATCTCTGTACGCATGTACACAGAAATACAAGCTGAATCTGGCAATAAAAACACAGCATGTATAAATCAGATTTAGAAACTGCTGGCATCCTACTTTAGCAGTTATCCTTCCTCTAAACAGTCAGACAAATAAGCATGTTTATCACAAAGAGCAAGTAAATAAAAAAACTTTAATTGCAGTAAAATGTCTTGGGTATGACTCCACAACTTTTTCCTTACTCAGAGAACGGAGAATAATCGTTGGATTTCCATTAGCAGGTGAGCTTTATGGAGCCTTGATGGTTGGTGTTTCTCCATTATCACCAACGAGAAGTTTCAGCAGTTTTTACAGGGTGTAGGCAGGTTCCTGGCTTAGGTTGGGTACTTTAGTCCAGTCTTCTCAATCATCGCCAAATTCCCTGTGCATGCAAACACAACAAACAGAAATGCAGCAACCATTTCAGTTCCCCCCATGTTTACCTTGAAGCTTCAGTTTGCTGTTCTTTTTCTTGTTTTTTTGCTCTCATGTTTCCCTCTTTTTTTTAATTGGCAAACAGGAAAAGTGCTGCATTACAACCACCCAGTGGTATGAAGCGGTAGTTTCCTTGGTCAGTGGATCCTACCAGGCTCAACACTGAAATGGAGAAACAATGATTGAAAGGACAGAGGAGAAGGAAGACCTTTGGATTTCCAATCTCCTTAGTTTTACTCTGTACCCGAGCTAACACAAACCCACCTCATGAATATTAAAATCAGGATCTCCACAGGTGGGTGGTGACCCGTTTCCTCTGACTCTGATACTGAGATTATGAAAACAAACATGTTTGAAATAGCGAGTGATGTCCAAGGAGAGAATTTTTTAACTGAAATGAGATATTTGCTCTCTGGTTTAGGAGATTTTATATGTTTTTTTTTTACATAATAGGAGGGTTAATTTATATGTTGATATAACTGATGTTGATGTCCAGGCCTACATACTAATTTACTTACCACAGTAAATTAAAATAAAAACTGGTGAACAAAGACTAATGAACCTCAACTTACTAAGGTTGTAAACTTTGGTTGTAAACTTTCCATTGTTTTGGTTTCTACAGAAAACCCATGGGATTAGTTTCATGGGGAGCTAAATCACACGATCCTCATAATCAAGACACTGAAGATCAGACAAATGTTTTAAACTGATGCAGCCAGAGAGTCACAAGACGATGACCACTAGTGTGATCCTCGCTGTATCTGTGCTCGATCAAGGTCAAGAAGACCATTAACATGATGAACTGCTGCCAAAGATCATCACCAGTTGATAAAAGGTTTACATGTATTTATAGCAGGTTAAGACCAGTGCCACACAACCGGACCCAAACAGCACTGAACCAGTTCAGTAACTGCAAATATACAAACACAAGGTAACAAGATTAAGAGTCACAACTGTTATATAATGTCAATAAATAAAACACATTTGAAAGTGTGCCATTTATATTTTCTGTGAATCCAACCACTCATCCTTGCTTTCTTAGCTGATAAATCATTCATTTGTAATTGAATTATTATAAAATACAATTAGTGTTTTGTATAAGTCACTGATTTTTAGTTTTTAATGTAAAAATGCTTTTTTTGTGGCATTTATGAATTTGTACAAATAAAAATTTCACTTTTCTCAACAAAGGTGTGAAAAAAGGCTTTAATGGCTTTGTGTTATTTTATATGGTTTTGTATGTGAAATACCCCCATAAAGACAGGGAGAGTTGACTAATTTATGAATATTCTTTATTTTTTTCTAATTTCAGTCAGTCAACTCTCACAATGAGGACTTCAAATGTTTTGACAGAGATATTAGGGCTGATGAACATAACGATACCCTCAATCCATGCGGTCAAAGCTTACAGGCCGAAGCTGGGGAGGAGCTGGGCTTTTAAGAGCAGCAGGGAGCTCTGGTGGGTGAGAGACATCAGAAGAGATGTCGGAGACGAGTACCTCTGGCTCCTTAAAAAGATGTATAAATGAGAGGAAATGAATGGAATAAACCATGCACAGGTGTGAAAATGAGCTTAAAACACTGCTGGACATGACTGACGTTCATTATGATATTGGTGATATTTTTGTTCCTTTAAATTGCAACATTTATAATACGTGTGGTATTTTATATAATAGGCATTTTTTTCCATTTACTCTTCCTCTACTGCACTTTAAAGTTATTATCATTAAATCAAAGATCCTCTCCACAGCTTCTTCTCCTTCTTTTCCTTTCAGCTGCTCCCTTCAGGTGTCGCGACAACAACTCATCCATCTCCACCTAACCCTGTCCTCTGCATCCTCCTCTCTCACACCAACCTCATGTCCTCCTTCACCACATCCATCTCCTCTTTGGTCTTCCTCTACTACACAGTTACTGCTGATATTATTTTTAAAAAAAACAAAAAAAAAAAAAACAGTGACTAAAAAGTGATAGATTCACATTGTTAAATTATAAAACAGTATTATCATACCATTCGAAATGAAGAAGTGACTGAAAAACCCTTCAAATATGTTGGTTGTATAATAATGTATAATATACATAGTTTATCACTGAGTACATCAATGATTGACATCTTTATTATTAATTCAGCATATCTATCACTGCAGAAAATGTCATATTGATTTAGTGTGTCTAATGAATATAAAATCAAATGTATTACAGTTTGGATTTAAATTCCTATGACTAAAACCAGACAGAGCTGCACACTATGAGGTAGTTTTGCCTCGTAGGACAAAAATACAACATTTTTGATTGAATGCATTTGTGCTCAGTAAGTGATACCCATGCTTTTTTTGTGATAAACAAGCTCCAGAACAGCTACCCAACTTTCAGAAGATGTTATTTTGTCAACTGACGTTTGCAGGATGAAGTGTGAACTTTAAGACATGAGTATCAAAGGGAACATTTAACACGAAGGACACTGAGTTAAAAATATAAAGTGCTCATGTCTAAACAAGTCATGTACAATGCCGAATTTATTAATCCGACTTCTCGCATCAGACAAAATGTCCCCGTACAAAGATGTAGGACTTAAAATGCATTGCGTAAAATGCCTTGCTCATAATCCATGCCTGCGTGAAGACACAGGTTATTAGTGCTGGTTTGCTGACCAGGTGATTATCCAGCCGCGTTACACAGAGGGAGGTGAAGGAGGACAAGGCCCGAGGCAGTGGGAGGGGCAGGGAGGAGGGATAAAACATCACAAACAGATTAGCCAATAGAAAAACAGGACGGACAGAGCAAGTGGAAAGAAGAGAGGGAGGAAGACGATCGGCGTGAAAGAGAGAAAAACACCCTGAAGTTTCATTGTGGAAGGATCAAAGGATGACGGTTTTTTCCTACAAGTCAGGATGAACAAATAGTCTGGATATTTGTTGTCGTCGTTTTTTGTTTCATACAAAACCAGCTGCTTTTTCATTTAACGGGATCTTTAAGTCTCTTGTTGTTTACCTGTTTGGGCTGGCACAGCTTAACTGTTGCCCTGGACCTGTTGAGGAAAACACACAGCCGGAGGAGGGGCACCAGGAGGAGACGGGCCGCCGCCAGGTCGAGCAGGAAGCTTGAGCACAGGCTCCGCGGCGTGATGAGGACGGCCAGGCGTGCCAGCAATGTGGAGGTGCCCTCCTTCCTCCGGCAGCTGGTCAAAGAGACGGAGAAGATGGTTACGTTCTTTTTCAAGGGAGGATCCAGAGACTCGGGGTCTGCAGAGGACGACAATTTAGACGAAGACACACTCCCGAGCCCCTACCTGGAGCGTCCCATCCTGGAGAAGCACGTGTCAGAGGGGGGATCTCAATCAGGGATCAACTACGCTGTGGCGAGCATGCAAGGATGGAGGGCTCAGATGGAGGACGCCCACACCTGCATGCCCCAGCTGAGAGGAGATCTGGAGGACTGGGCTTACTTTGCTGTTTTTGATGGACACGCAGGCATCACCGTGGCACAGTACTGCTCCAGAAACCTGCTGGACCACGTCCTGGCAACAGGTACAGGACAATTAATGTAAAACATTCAGGTTAAATGTATCTCAGCATTTACAATCTTGAAGGCCAATTTATTTTGGAGGAATATACCTTAATCACTATCATGCCAACTTCAAACACATACCCTGTAGAAGTTGCTTTGGACCAGAGAATTTATAGACTATAGAAAAATCGTTTCTTATTTCTGGCAAAGAGGTAAAAATGAATACCTGCAACTACTGAGGACAAATTAACTGTGTAATTATGTTAAAACCAAACTCTTGTTTCCAAAAGGTGGGATCAAATCAAACGAGGACCCCGAGCAGGTGAAGGAGGGGATCCGTGAAGGCTTCCTCGACATCGACCGCCATATGCACAAACTGGCCCGCCAGGACAACTGGGACAGAAGCGGCACCACAGCGGCAGGCGTCATGATCTCACCGCGCTACATTTACTTCATAAACTGCGGGGACTCGCGCACCTTGCTCTGCCACAACGGGCGGGTGGTCTTCTACACGGAGGACCACAAGCCGTCCAACCCCAGGGAGAAGGAGAGGATCCAGAACGCGGGAGGATCGGTGACCCTGCAAAGAATTAACGGCTCTCTGGCCGTTTCCAGGGCACTGGGAGACTTTGACTTCAAGGAGGTGGACTGGAGGCCGCAGACGGAGCAGCTGGTGTCACCGGAGCCAGAGGTGTACGAGATGGAGAGGACGCCTGAAGACGAGTTCCTGATCCTGGCATGCGACGGGGTGTGGGACGCCATTGGGAACGAGGAACTTTGCGCCTTCGTGCGCAGCCGTCTGCAGGTGTGCGATGACCTGAGAGAGATTTGCACACAAGTGATTGACCTCTGCCTCTATAAGGTGAGAAGTCAGGTCATAACAGTATCCCTAAACAACCCACTGCTGAAGTGGAGGACACCAGCATGTCAGTCTTTGACTTTTGGGATGTACCAGCTTGTTTGAGTAATGTTCTTTAAAAGATCCAACACTGAGAAGGTTAAAACCCTGGTACATATTGAGTGTATTCCAGTTTCAGCTGAGGTTCACTTCCTCAACACATGCTTGCTTACGTTGGATTTTCCAACATGGGACATGGTGTTACAGCAGGTGGATTTATGAATGGAGAGGTTCACATTAGAGAAGGGGCAGGAGTGGGGTAGGTCTCAGTGATGAGCTACGACACTGGAATTGTTACGTAAGTAGATTACACCTGCTGGTCTTCTTAACACTTTTAGTAAACAATGACAAACCCTTTGCCCGCTCTATAAATAAATGGTATTAAGGCATCTTGGGACATTAGATCGGAGGGAAGGAAATCTGCACATGGTTGGGATTAACACTGAATGTGAGTGTGTTGACGAGAGCTCAGCATGAGGGATTGATGCTCACCAGCTCACAGTCTTTATCCTGACAACCTAAAAAGGCTTACACGCCCGCTGAAAGACTTCATGTTCCACTACACTGTCACCCACGCTTCCACGATCTTCTTGGTTCACTTTATAAAGCCATTAATTGCTTTATAAATGGCTTTATTATGCTGTTAAAGGATCTTTAGGATCCTGTAGCAACAATTAAACAATTAATTAAACTATTAAAATTAGTAGGAGAATCTAAAAGTGTATACCTCACTTGTGTAAATGTTATTTAGTAGACTATTGTGGTCTCTGCTGTGCATTAAAAGCTCTCTGTCTCCCCCTGCAGGGCAGCCTGGATAACATCAGCATCATCATCGTGTGCTTCCCTGGCGCCCCCCAGCTGTCACAGGAGGCACTTCAGCAAGAGGCTGAGCTGGAGCAGCAGATCGATATGAAAGTGGAAGGTGCTTTACCATACAGGAGCTACATTACTCTCACTCACCAACCACACCAATCATTGGCCTGCTGTTATCTTCTTATTCTAAAACCATTTCCTTGACAGAAATCATCCAGATGATGAGATCCAGAGATGAAGACCCTGACCTCTTCTATGTGATCAAGTTCCTAGCAGCAGAAGAAATCCCAGGCCTTCCTCCAGGAGGGGGCATCACCAGCAAGTCAGTGAATTCATTTTGCAACAACATACAAATATTGAGTTTTGGTGATCAAAATAGAAATTTTCCTGCTGAATTGTCACCATCTCTCTCTTTGCAGGCGAGACTGCATCATCTCTGCATATCAGAAACATGTAATGCCCCTTAGGACTCATGAGCCTATGGTGAGAGACATGAAAAGGTTTTCATTACAGTAGCACATCATTAGACAAGCATTTTCTGGAGTAGATATTCAGACTATGTCAAATCAAAGGTGAGAAATGAGGATAGTTGTCAATAGTGTAGTCTAGATGCATTCAAAGGAAGCATGGCTCATGGCATGAATTAAGCAATATATCATACACACACACACACACACACACACACACACACATATATACACACACACACATATATATACATACATACATACACACACACACACACACAGACACATATACACACATACATATATATTTCTCTGAAGCTTTTAAGACAACATTTAAGACAACATTTCATGGGTATAAGATGACATTAGCAACTAAGCCTCATTTTGTCTTGTGACATGTTAGGACATTGGAGGATCAGAAGAGGATTCAAATTAAAAATGTGACCATGGCAACAGAGTCAAGATCAGATTCACCATCTCCATGGAGACCAAGGTGCTTCACCGAGAAGTTTTCCATTTTAGATGAGCAATAAACTAACAGGGTGATTCTTTGTTTGACGCATTCTCTTCATGTATGGCCTCGGGTATTTAGTCTTTGGCCCATTAAAATGAAGTTAAATTAATTCTCCATGGTGTTGTTATGGGACTGTGTCTTTCTGAATTACTGTCTCAAGCAGAAGTTATTTTGAACAGATTTTTTTGTTTGTTTTGAGCAGAACTCAGACTCATCTAAAAAATAAAAATAATAGTTCAATAAAAAAGGTAAAATGGCAAATTAGCTCAAGCATCAAAAGAATTAGAAGTGTTTGGAAAGAAGAATGGGCAAAACTGTCCTAGATTGGCTGTTAAATGTTTTTTTTTTCTAAAATAAAACAAATAATTAACACCTGCTTAAAATATTAACTCTTTAACATTACGGTAAGCATTTTAGACATTTGGTAATCTTTCACAGAAAGTAGCCATAACACCACAGAACAAATGTAGACAGCACATCATGTCAAAGTTTATGAAATGCAACAAGTTAGAGTATAAATCCTCATTTTGCATCTCCTTCTCCAAACTGATTTCTAGACCACATTTGTCAACAAAATATCATGAGGTGTTGTGTTGAACTGTCAATTATTAAATTGACAGTACTTTCCCCTTTCTCACAGTGATATCAACTCAAACATCATTTAGCAGTTGCTCAAAAATTCCTCCAGAGTGTCTGACATACTAAGATATTTGCAGTAGTGAGATGTGAGGCAGTTCCTCAGCTGACCACTGGTGGCTGTCTCAATCGTTGGATATCACAACCATAACAACTCTGAAGGGTTGAACTTTTTTGTATCACATCAGAAGAATTTACATAAAGCTTTAAATTTATTTCTAATAGCCTATGACTGATTAACAGTTGGCTCAGCTAACAGCTAGCCACTATCAGTCCTCATGCAATTGGCAGTAACACAGTATCAGCTAAACACAGCAGCATGGCACTAAAATCTGTTTTTTTCCCTTCTGTTTTTGTTATACTTACCATATTTTTTGGACTATAGGTCGCACTTTTTTCATGGTTTGGCCGGTCCTGTGACTTATACTCAGGTGCGACTTATATATTAAAATATATAATTTCACATTTTCGTTACTTTCACACTGAC
>JAOWBL010000005.1:8744272-8775573 GCA_028564865.1 Zenarchopterus dispar | reverse complement strand
TTTGTGTGATCTGTGTGATGAAGGGAGTGAAAACCATGAAATCATTCAGTCACTCTGCATATTTTCAATCACGTCCAGCTCTGATGTTTGATTGGACCTGTCATAGTGCTTAAGAGCTCCAGACACTTTAGGAACTATTGTAATCATTTAAGCATTCAGCCATTTGGTTGTAAATTTCCTGGTTAACAGAAACACAAAGTGTTAGGAGTGTTGTCAAACAGACTCTTATCTTGAACAGGTTTTGAGAGGGTTCCAATAACTGTCAATGTGTCACAAGCCTGAGAGTTAAGGAGCAGTTCAGGTTTTGATATTGTTTCAGGTAGCTTCACTTGGTGTCTTTTTGTCTATCGTTTTTCTGAGATGACTCTGATTTATGAGATGTGGCGCTGATTCCTGGAACGCCAAGGGGCATGTTGGCTTACATCCGTAAACGTGTCAAAGCAGCTCACTGATATTTATCTATTTCCCAGCAGTCGTTCCTCTTTCCCAGTTTTGATTAGAAATATTGGAACTGATTTAGTATTTCCACTTTTTTTAAAAATACAAATCATAGAAATGGTTTACTCTTTTGGTCCACTCAATATTTTTCCTGTGTTTTGAATTTTTTATTTGGTCGCCACAGTAGAATAAAACAGTCAATTTTAGTTTGAACTGTAAGGAAAATCTACACTTACAAATACTTTAAGACCTTGGAACATTGACTGCAGATCTCCAAAGTATTTTAAATATTACTCTGTCACAAAAAAATAACCAAAGACACACACCGTCTTTCTGGAGGGCATCCTGAGCTTTTGACCATAAGTAGCGATAGAGAGTGGCATGTTGCAGGGTGGGTGTGAGTTTGTCAAGTAAACATAATGACATGATGATAAAATGTCCTAATTTATAAAATTTGTCTACAGTTTTTTCATTTTAGTGAAGGAGAATAATAAAATTTAACATATTTTTCACAAATGATACAGACTGTTTGACTGACAAAAAACAAAAAACAAAGGAAAACATGCTACGATAAATAACAAATTACTTTACCGATATCAAGTACGGGACAAAATTATGGATTCACCTTGTATTCACATTTTTAAACAAATACATATGTAAAAATGATCTGTAGTTCAGTTGGAGGTCATGTAGACCTGGCGGCCTAAGAGGAAAAACAGCTCCAAAAGAAATGGGACTGGAAATGAGGAGAAGATGTTAACATCGTTTTAAGAAAGAAATAAAACAAAAAAGATGTGGGGGGGGGGGGCTTCTTGTTCCCAGTCAGGTGAGTATCAGATTTGGAGCAGGGTACAAACAAAAAAGGAAGGCAGTAAAAAAGAAGCAGACATGTAAACCGAGACAGATGTCAATGCAAAATACACAATAAAAGAAATTAAAAAACAAAAACAAAAACAACTGAGTAAAAACAGGAGGAGATGATTCAGATTGAATTATAAAAATCTGCAGGAGGAACTTGAATTAATAGAAATAGCCAACTGCAAACCATCATGAACACCTAAAGAGTAGGAAAAAAACAGAAGCAGTTGTGGGAGTGTGGATCTTTAGATGAAAGTGAAATTCAGTAATGAATCACACATCCACACAAAACAGGACGTTGACGGGACTTTTCTTTGCTCTTGGTCGAGTGAAACACTCTCGATTAGCCCGACTGCCTGAGAAGAATAAGCACATTGTTTACTAAGAATTTATTGATTAAAAAAAAAAGAGGAGGATAAGGAAAGAAATATAGATCCATGAAAAAGCTCCACTCTGCAAAGTTGATTTGTCAGCTGTTACCTGAGAAACGTGAAACCAGATCAATGACAAATATTGTTTTTCACAACTGAAGTCTTTACAGCATTTAAACAGCCATGAGTCAGAGGAGATAAGAAGTAATTGGGATTGTTTTACTTCATAATTTCATACTTTTTTTCCTCATATTTGGCTGATTACATATTTTTTCTCAGAGTTTGATCTTTGAAACAATTCTTTACTGATTTACAAGGGCACGATGTTCAGATGTGAAATACAACAATCTTACGTCTCATCTGTGATATTTTAAAAATGACATAACTTAAATTACGATCCTGTCAGAGTAGTGATCCAATATGCCTTGATCTCCTCTAACTAATAAATGATTTGGCTTTGCTCTAAAAGTTATCACACTGCGCTGTTTTTTTATCCATATTGCTCAAGCACCACAATAGTAATTTTCTTCTGATCACAAAGTTCAAAAACTGATTATAAAACAGTTTAAGTTAACTTTGAACTGGTGGCAATCAGGAATATGATAATACTTGACCTTTAAAGCTGCTTATGCTGTCCAAACTGTAACACCACTCTCTGACCTTTAGGGTTCATTTTTATGCAGCCTTAACTTTGATTTAAGGCAAAATAATTCACCGTCAATGTTGAGTTTATAAATAACTGCTCGGGCATAGTCTGATGCTCACTTCATAGTAAGACAGCCAATATTAATAAATCTGTTTTTAATAAACGAGGCCCCTGATCTCTGTGACGCCCACACACCATTTAGTGATGGTAGAGGAAGTATGGAGCATCAGTAGCTGCTCTCTGAATGGTTCTTATGTTAAATATCCATTACGGATGCTATTCTTAGACGTATAATACTTCTCCAACCAATAAAGCAGAATGCAGTTAATGCATCTTTGTTTGCCCCCTGACATCTTACCTCACACATACACACAGGTCAATACACGTCCGCTGAGTAAGACTCAGATCTGGTATCCGCACTCATGGAAATGCTTTCTGATTAAGGGTCAAATTTAATCACGTAAAAACAAACTAACGCAGCAGAAAACTGAACTCTGGTTTTCATTGTTCACTCCTAAGCTAACGCGATAACAGAGGAAATACAGAGGTGAAACCACCGATCTCGCCAGCAGGCAGCGAAATGGGCACAGCTCCTTATCAGTCAAGGTACTGGCCAGCACCACATGGCCCCTGGGCAGATTTATGGTTCCCATGGTAACATGAAAGGGGCATGGGTGGGACGGAGGCGTAAACGAGGACAAAAGAGAAAATGTTTGGTTTCTACTTCATCACAGCTTATTTAGTTTCCAGTCAGCTGAAAATTATTTTTTTAAAAAAGTCAAAATTCTCACATCTGGTCACACACATGATTGTGATTTAATTTATTACAAAAGTCGTTTTATTTCTATGCATGCTCACGCTAGGCAATCCACACCACACCCAAACACGACTGATCCACCAAAGTCTGGTGTGTTTGATTAGACTGAAGGCTCCGGTCCATGTTCAGGCACGGATATGAGGTTGCAGACGTACGTGGACGACAGCGTGTAAACAACATATACATGTACCTGTCTACCTGTGACTGTTCCCCCGATGATCATTTAGCAAATTATCAGTGTAATCCATCTAAAAGGGCTGTATTTGAGCAGAAAAACTCACAGAAATCCACAAAGTGAGTCGTGTTCCCACATGTGATACCGACTGAATGAATTTACACCTCGCGTTCACCTGCTTCTCTCCACTCATGCGATACATCCAGAAGTCTATTCATTCCTATGGGAACCTCCATAATTAGAGTTTGTAAATGTGCGTACTTGTTTGTAATTGTGTTACGTGTTATGTGCACAGCTGAAGTTCTGTTTCAAATAAATGCACACATCGAGCCAAGTACGGTCAATATCCCCCGATGTGTAGCAACCATCCATCCATCCATCTTCTCCCGCTTTATCGGGTCGTGGGGGCAGTAGCCTAAGGAGGGAAGCCCAGACTTCCTTCTCCCCAGCCACTTCGTCCAGCTCCTCTGGGGGGATCCCGAGGCGTTCCCAGGCCAGCCGAGAGACATAGTCTCTCCAACGTGTCCTGGGCCTTCCCCGGGGTCTCCTCCCAGTGGGACATGCCCGGAAAACCTCACCAGGGAGGTGTCCAGGAGGCATCCTCACCAGATGCCCAAATCACCTCATCTGGCTCCTCTCAATGTGGAGGAGCAGCGGCTCTACTCTGAGCCCCTCCCCGATGTGTAGCAACTAGTTTCAAAATGTCTTGATAGGAGAATGTGGATCTAACAGCGTTCAAAATTGAGAATATTTGAAAATTTCCTCCAATAGTTTCAAGGGTGTTTTTTCAACCTCCACAAACTTTATTTAAGCATATAAGCATAAACCCCATTAAGAAACGCACCATGTAATTTGATGCTAATTCAGACTTTTGACAGGAGTCGATAGTATGTTCTGAGTCACATTGAAGTTCAGTGTTTCTTTAATGATCAATTAAACTGTAAAGATTTCTGAGCCATGATGTCACTAAGTGCACTGCTGTTTCAACTGCAGAAAGACTAAAATAGTTCATAGTTGCATTTGACAAGTATGCACTACTGAGTTGGTGTAACTGGTGTTAGGAAAAAACTACTCTCTAACATGGGTACTGTTGGTGTTTTTTCAAGGCGGTGAGGCGTTAACTTGACTGGTGGAAAGAATGCGAATACTGGGATAGCACCCAATGCCACCTAGCAAGCTTTTCAAAATGTCTGTCATTCATTTTAATGTGTTAAATTGTCAAGTATCTGGGCTGTTATAAGAATATGTCTCTCTCCCTCATGGCAGCTTGAGCTGGAGTTAGAAATGTTAGCACAAGGGTGTTTTCAGATTAGACTCCGCTGTTATCCCTGGGTGATTAACAAGCTTCAGTAATGTAAAGGAAAGGGTGTGTTGTTTCCTCTCCGATGCCTGAAGACGAGTTGAGAGGAGGGAAGACAAGCCGGGAGGCGTTGTCAAGTGATGCTATGTAACATGGCGGCCTGCTGTCTGTTTGGTCGGCCTCGCTGGCTTCACCAGCGTCAGAGGAGTTTGCTGATGAAGGAGATGGAGCAGGTGGTGGATCCACGCTGAATAACAACGGGATTTTCGTAGGGATCCTGTTGTACAAATATGACCAGCACTTCTTTAACTGAGGCTCTTCAGTTTGTTTATGACCAGATTTCGTTTCTGTCATTTTAGTAGCCAGCTGCAGATTTAGGTTCTGTAACATGCTGAGTTATGATGTCCATGGCTCTGAAGATGAGGAACAAGGGGACATCCTGGTCATCAATAAATCCCTCCCATGACCCACCACCCCGTGTCATTTCTGTTTACATTAGGCCTGACCCGCGATGAAGTGTACCCTCAGAGGTGAGTTATTAGCGGGGCCAGCTGAACACGCCACCCCATGTCAATCAATGTAAAAAAGGACAGACGACACGCTAGGTCTGCATGTTAAACGTGGGATATTTAGCATTGTAGAAGGGGGTATAAAATCAACTCTTCCGTTAATAACGGTACTTCACCAGGGGGCATGTTTCTTTTTTTTCTTTTTTAAATTGATTGGAGGGCAAATGATAAAACGGCTTGAGATTAAAATAATGATGAGTTAATGTAATGACACAATGACATATATAACAACAGCAATCATGTATGGTTGAAGCTGAAGTAATATGAGTGTGGGCCAGTGGGGGAATCAGGAGGAAGGATTGATCGGGCCGGACCATGACAGGTACAACGTCACCACAGTGAGTCCACTCTTAACTCTGTTACATTACAGTCAGTGAAGCATCTCTAACTTTGCTTTATAGAGCTGAGAGAGAAGCCTTTAAATGTTAGGGCACAACTGGAAATTGGCTTTTATTGCACCATTTTAAAAAGCTTAACAAGAAGTGACCATCTATTCCTCCTGATAATAAATTTTGAACTGGATGATTTTATAATCCAACAGAGAACAAAACACAACAGACCAGCCGTCAAGCATCATCAAAGAAATCTTGGTATTTTTTAGAGAGCAAGTGAACTGACAGTGATTATCATGTCAACTTCAACACAGATTATTTTTTTAAGTAATGTAATTACATAGTTCTTGATGTATGTTTAAATAAGGCTATGCCTCATTCAGGAAAGGCTTGGGAAACTGGTGTGCCTCAGGTAACATTAAACAGGGCAAACATCCAAAATTAATGGATCACTCTTTAAAACAACACACACAGACACACACACACACACACACACATACACACAGACACACACACACACATCTCCTGTACAAAGATGTGTTTTATGAGAAATTCCCCCACACACTTTTCGTTACTGCAACACCACCACATGTGATCTTCTGCTTCAGAAATGCACTGCTTATTAAAAAAAAACAAACAAAAAAAAAACACTTATCAAAAATAAGACTCTGAGGAACATTATTCATAACTTTGAGCCAAAGAGCACAGACAATAATTCATCCAAAATAACCCTACAAATATTGATCTTCTCAGGTAACCTAAAGTTAAAAAAACAAAAATAAAACAGAAAGATTACACTTTGCAGCTTGTAAATTTCTGTTAAGTGAGGGGGAAACTGCAGACGTCTGTTGTGCTGTGAGCCAAGCCAGCATCACGTTAATCATGAGCCCACATCTGTCTGAAAACATGTTTGGTCTGCTGAGACACTTTACCGTGACTCTCTTAGTTCTTCTGGTTGCAGCTACAAGCAAGTACAAGAACACACAAGCGCACAAACATCTGCTGAGATGACACATGTGTCTCTCTTTGGTTAATAACAGGTTCTTGAATATTTTATCGTGGTATACAGCATGAGCTGGGCTTGCAGCTCTACGCTGACTCTTAAACAAAGGTGATTAACCTAATCTGAAAGTGTTATTCTTTCCACCAATAATAAACCAGTTTCTTCAACCAACCTCAAGCTGGCACTTGTGGATTTCTTTAACCTAACACGAAATTGAAACATTTACTATTTTTAGCACGGTTCAGCTCAAACAAATGCATGTTTGCATGTGGTGAGGATGGGGTTTCTCATATGGTTGTCATGAGCATATCGTCATAACCCCCCCCCCCCCCACCTCCACCCCCCCAGGTGCTCTCAGCTCAAACACCAGCACATACTCCAGATGTTAGTCAAAGCCTCTGGCTTCAAACTGCCTCTGACCATCCAGACGCAGACAATGAGTACATGGTGAACACCAAGAGCATGAGCAAACACATTTTACTGCTTCCTCTAAGATCACTGGGAAATTTCTGTTAATTAAAAAAAAAAAAAAAAAAGCATACCAAAGCAAGAATGCCTTTAAAAAAAATACCCCACAATTCATCACATCCTACCAAACTAGACACCTGGATAGTCCAGGGGTTTATCTCATTCATCTCAACCCCCTGCTAGAAACCTCTCCGGGCCAGAGGCGAGGCAGGGCCCGACCCGTCTACCAGGGTTGTCAGGTTAGGCGTGCTCCTTCAAAATAAGAATATGAGACAAAGTACAAACACAACGATTGCATGTGTGGTGAAGGCTCCAACGCTCAGACACACCTTCAAGCAGAGCTGGCAGAGCACAGCTACTCTGCAAGTAGACCCGAACTGAACACACAAACACATACCAGCGCAACAAAAGCACCAACGGTCGCCATGCCTGCTGAGCTTTTTGTTTACATGTCATGATTACAGAATGAGAGGAAGGAATTACTTTTATTAGTGTGAGCACATACTCTGAAGATAAAATAAACTTGCCCCCGGTGACCCTCTGCTGCCAGTGAGCAAATATCCATCAATTCATTCATCTGTGTGAATATTAACAACTAAAACCACCAAAAAAAACCCAAAAAAAAATCGATCTTTTGTTGCCTTTTCATACAATTTCTGTTCACTCGATTTCATCTCACTATAGGTTTTGTAGCTCAAGTTTCGACAACTGTTCCTGGTTTCTGGTGTGTCACACAATAAACCCACAACCCAGCACCAACACGTTCACCAACATCGGTGCGAGTCCGGGGACCCCTTTTTGTGATGGAGGAGATACGGGTCCACTAATCTGTCACAGGGACGATTTCTTTACAGTCTTAAGTTCAAATTCCAGTTGTGTTGGCAAAATTAACTTAGTTTACTAATGTAAATGAGCTAAAGTCAGTAAACACATATATATATATCTGGAAATATAAAACTCCATGGCAGGGGATAAAAGTCCAAGAAACAAAACACTGATTTTTTTAACTGCTGAATCTTGTAAATCAATTAATAATAAATAAAGTTGGTAGAACATCTATCCTCATAACCTGGGAGATTTATAATCTTGCACTTTTGCAAGTGAAAATTCAGAAAATCTAATTTAACTCTCACAGGCAGCATTCTAATCTAAATACTTCACAGTGAATAATTTAAATGTTTTTATTTGGATTGATACAACTGAAAATGTTCATTTTGTTTCTCTCCGAATACTGGAGGGTGACCCATCAGCTGGGGGTCCCCCACGCATCAGCATAGTCTCCTCTGAGTGACGTGAACTCACCGTCAGTGGTAAGGAGCACACAACAAAGATGACCGTGATGAGCGCCAGCAGCACCAGGTGGTCAATCTCCTCCTCCCCTTGCCCGAACCAGGCCAGGCTCATCTTCCTCTTCCTCCCCGTGGACACCACCGAGCCTCGTCGGAACATCTGGGTCCGGTGCATCTGACACAGGCTCACGATCACGGACCCGTTGCACATGAAGACCACCAAGATCAGGAATGCGTTCAGGGAGGAGTAGGACAGAGAAAAGGCCAGGACCAGGTTGGCCTGCTCGTCCCCCGTGGCGTCCATGTTGATGAAGCACCACGTCCCGGGCCAGTACTGTCTGAATTTGCCGTAACCGCTGAACGGCAGGAGGCAGAAGCCCAGAGAAAAGAGGTAAGTAAAGAAAAGCGTGAACTTGGCAAAGCTGGGGCGGATGTGCATGGTGTAAAAGTACGGGTGGCTGATGGCCAGGCAGCGCTCCACGGCCATGGCGCACAGGATGAGCGTGGGTGCCAAGCCGAAGAAGCTCATGGCAAAGCCAAAGAGGTTGCACAATCCTTCACCGCCCAGACTGAGCAGGCACTTGCTGTAGGCGTAGCAGATGAACACGGGTGGGCTGAGGAGGCAGGTGCCCAGCAGGTCCGTGAGGGCCAGGCCGGTCACCAGGATGCAGAACACGGACGACCTGGAGCGGTTCTCCTTCTGGTGCACTTCAAGGATGAAGAGGGCCAGGAGGTTCCCCCCGACCCCCGCTGAAAACATGATAATGGTTGTTGCTAGTTTGCCGTCAGGAACCAAGTCGCAGGTCTTATTGTAACAAGTTCCGTTTGAAACGAGGCTACCGTTCATGTTTGCCTCTGTAAGAAGATAAAGAGATGTTCACAGATAAATGAATAAAGAGCTCCCAGACAACCAGAGATAATCCCTGCTCCTGATGGCCATCGTTTCCCACAGCTGGAATACACGGCGGAGCTCCCAGCTCATGTTCTCCCTTTCTTCTCCAGGAAAGGTTTTGGACTTGATCTGCGGGACGAGAACGTATATATGTTTCAGTGGGCAGGTAGATGACCCACGGAAAGTACAAACGTTTCCCTCAGTTCAGAAACTTTGCTCATTTCTAAAGCTGGGCTGACTCACCTTGGACTGCGAGTTTTCTACTTCTTCATACTTTTTTTTTGCCCCCCACGAATCCTTTGTGAATGAAGTAGGAAGCGCTGCCAGGTAAATAATGGAGTTTAAAAGTGCCGCAGGCGGTAACGTGCGCAGCGGCGGAGCCAGCGCGAGCGCTCCTCGAGGCTGTCTGATCTCTGACTGACTGACGGACGGACTGACGGAGCCCCTCCCACCCTCCTCCACATGGACTCTCCCCCCCGCCCCCCTCCACCTCACCGGTGACACATCCCACGGCTTGATGACGTTTAACTAGAATTCAATGTGCAGGAAATCACTTTTCCACGTGTTCAGCTCCTTATTTCAAGATCTCAACAATGAAGAAATAACTTCCGACTTTTTTATTATTAAATTATCCATTTTGAAACTCGCAAATCTGCAAATGAACGCTCAGAAATTAGGATTTCATAAATAGACACATTTTGGATAGAAACTCATTTCTAATCACACTATAGATGGTGTGTATCCGAAGCATAATTGAACTGCCTCACAGTGAGGTAAATAAATATACTTATATAGATACCTGCAAATTAAGTACGTCAATTTATTTCCAAATACTTGAGGTTAGCGTTGCAGCTTCGCCGCCCCCTAGTGGCCACGGCAGCCCTGTGCATCTGCACAATCAAACTATAATAAAAACAGCCTTCAAACATATGAATCCATACTTTAATTAGACTGTTATGACACATGCACGGTGCACGAAGAAAAACTAAACATATAACCACCACTGTTTAGAGTTCCACTTGTCTTAACTTAGACAGTTTACTCAGTACGGACTCATTTCCAATGTGGGCTCAAAGAAGAAAAATAAGAGATGCAATTAGACTTGTGAAAACATTTGGTTTGGCATTCTGTTTGTGCTTCCAAAAATGTTTTTAAATAGTTTTAATCTGACTTACATCATTTCATTCAGCTTTATACATTCCAACTGAGAAAACAAGAGATGACTAAACATACATGTCACGGACTCAACCTTTCCTTGATTGTATTTGCGTCAACGACTTCCTTCTTATTTCTGAAGCTTATATATTTCTGTTATTTTTGGTCAGTCTTTGTTTTTTAGTACCAGCATGGGCTAAGGAATAAGTCTTTTAGCAATGTACTTTATATGCTTTTGGGGAATATGTCTTTAAATTTTTTTTGTGCATGTTTGTTGTGTTTGATTCACGTTTTGCACCATGTCACCTCTTCAGGCACTGCTGTATAGATTAAAGCACAGTTGTGATATTTCCCCTGACTGTTTCTAAACAGACATCTGCTTTAGATTGTAAAATCATAGAGAAATAACAAAATGGAGGCTTCTGTAATGATGCACTAATCAGTATCAACACTTAAGCTGACAGGTGAGGCGAATGGCTAAGAAATATTTGCCTAGAAGAGAACTTGTTCATGTTCTTGGAGAAGGAGAGCATCAGCGTGTGAGTGAGTTTGACAGAAAGCAAAGCTGCGATGGTTAGATCACAGTTGGGATAACACAACTCCATCTCCATCTTTGTGAGGTTTTCCTGGTATACATTTGGCAGCAAGCACCAACAAGGGAAGGAGAATGTAAATGTTTTTCATTATATTTCTTGGACGTCAGAGTGAGGAAGAAATAGCTGTGGCTGTTAGATACCATGCTCTGTCACATCTCAAAATCTATTCAGGAATTATTTTAATGGCACAGAGTTCATAGTATGGGCCTGGCCTCTAAACTCCCCAGACATCCATCTGACTGAGTATGTGTGGGATGTGCTGGAAAAATATGTCCAACCCACCTCAGAGATCCCACCGCAGGATGCCCCGACTGGGTCAGAGCTGCTTTCATAGCAGCACATAACAATGAGACTTTGTGTTTCTTAAACATTTTTTTTTTTTTGAGTGACATCTTCACTAAGGCTTTCCACCAGTACGATCAGCGTGACCAGTGATTACATAACAGCTACTCGTATTTCATTCACAGTAATTCTGCTCACCCTTGTCCTGATGGGACATCGTGACACCAGCGTAGCAACAGTGTTGACTCGTCGATGGAGTAGCAGAGATTAAGTCTCACCTAAGCTTTTTCCTTATTTACTCTAAATGAAACAATCAACACATGGCCACACGGCAGATTATTTGGAAGACTGGTGGATTTTGTCAGTATTTATCTACTCCGTCCCTGACAAATTTACTTTACCTATCTCAAGATATTCCCGGATAAAGATGCTACAAGCCGTGTTTAGAGAGTTAGTGCCAATAAAACAAACCAAGCTGGTATCCTTATATATTTTAAACAAACACTGACAAGTGTGTGTGTGTAATCTTCAAACCTTTTGAGAACATACCAGATGAACCTCTGAGGTGTTTAGCGTTTTTAACATAATTTATGAGCACTTTTGTTCCAGCATATTTGCAGCAAATATTAATTTTATCCACATGCAGTTCAAGTAAATTCAAAGGAACAGCTCCAGGTCTGTTATTACATGGCAAGAAGTGAAAACACTCATTAGGGACCAAAATAAGCAGTTCTGAAACAGAATGGAGTATACATTTGTAGCAAGATGGCAATTAATGTTACCACTTAGGGCAGTCAGCCATCAAACCAAGATCCTGCCTCAGATCCTACAAAGACATCGCCTTTCAGTTGCTGCCACCTTGTCACTGGTCCATACGAGTCGACTTCTGCCATGCAAACTACTGTCAGCAGATGCAAAAGAAGGAAAGCTCGTGACTTCTTCTTCCACAGAACTGGATCTGTCCTCAGCTGTTCATGACACCAGATTCAGATTCTTGTACAGTCCTTTTATTACACTTTTTGTACAGTTACAAAGTCAAAATGACCTCAGTTTCTCTGTAGGAACCGTGTCCCCATCACTTAAATGAAATGGCACTTTTGAATCTGGTCAGAGCCTTAAAATAGCTATTTATTTTGATGTAGATCTATTGCTTCATATTCAAACATGCCCATTGGGCTGCAAACACATGACCGTGTGTTCATACTAACTCAAAATTGCTTTGGCTCACATTGTTTTAGTTTGCAGAGAAAGTTTACACTCCTTATCATCTATAAATAGCCCAAGGGTTGTTTTAACACTGGAATGTTTCGTTAATGTGATTTTTAAAAATGGATTAAAGAAGATAAGTGGACAGTTTAAGGATTGTCTAAAACATGACAGATAAAGGTAATTAAGTTGTGTCTTTAATAGTTTTTTTTTTGTTGTTGTTTGTTTTGGGACCAACTAAGTTATCAAAAGACAAAAATGTTGTTAAAAACCATGAAGTCTAAAAAGATGTTCATCACCTCAATCCCTGACATGTTAAATTATTAAAGTGAAGTCACCATTAACTAAATTGATAACAAAACTTGAAATTTTCACCTGAGCACAGAAGATACCACCATCTTGGTTTCGATGTGTTTGACTTGCTGTAAATATAAGAGGAAAGTTTAGATCCAAAAATGCTTTGAACTTTGTCAGATCTGCCTGCGCTGTGTCTGGGAAGGCAGGTCTGAAAACACAGTCAGGAGTGATGTTGCTTGGACTTCACTTTGCCTTTTCTCTTTGCTAACTGTATACGGCAACAATCACATTGTACGGCTACTTTAAAGTAGACCCAAGGAACTGACTGAACGTGAGTTGAAGCTGTCTCTCTATCTGATGGATACGGGAGAGCTGGTAAGCATCATTTTCTCTTTCATTTGCGTATCACAAATTTTTTTTAAAATCTGGGCTTCTGTCCACTCTCTGTGATGTATGCCACATAAATCATCTGCGGTGCATGGCTGCTGATGTGAGAGATTCATGCCATTTGAGACTCAGGGGAAGGAATTTATAGTCATAAATGAGTCATTTTTCAAGTGAAAACTTCATAATTCATAATCCACCAGAGAGTGTCTGGTTACAGCATCACAGAGTCTCGACCAGCATTACAAAACTGAGTTCTAGGAATCTCATGACTTGTTTTTCTTTATCCTAATTAGGAGCAGAGTGATACAGAGCTGACTACACAAGTATTTCATATCCTGCCTCTGCAGGAAATATGATGCAGGTCTCACAGCCCTGATCCGCTGAGGATAAAGCTCACATCTGATGCATGGATGAGTAAAGAATGTGTGTGTTTCATGTGTTACCATTCTTCAAAAAAAACAGTGCCAGGACTGTCCATAATGTCATCAAGCCGAATATACAAAGGAGAGTGAGAGAAAAATCACAGGTTGCTCACACTCCTCATAGGAACACCATCTGGTGCACAAAGCACTTTCACTCCAGACAGATCTCACAGATTGCTTCACGCTGGTGAAACCAGCTGCCAGCTGCTATCAGAGCAGGGTTGTCCCTCTCTATCCTGAAGAAGCTCTTTTTTGTTATGATCTCCAATAAACACCAGGTCTCCAGACTGAATTATAACAGTAATATTAAAATTACTCTATGTTGCAATACCTCTTCTGACCACATGGGGGACTATAGAGCTGCTGTGATGACAAAAGATCCACTGACAGTACTGTGCTAATGAATACAGTGCAGCTTGTAATACCACTTTGTCCCACTAGAAGTGTACTTCACCTGTTTTTACATACTGGGACTGACACATACACTTTATTGTGGTACAATGTCTTTATCTGGTCAGAGGTGGTATTGCTACATTTTGTGGCTTTAAAGTAGTCTGCCCAGACATCCTAATTGTTTTCCCTCACGATACAAAGAATAAGTGTGGTTCTTTTGGGTTTTTACTTTGACGTCTAGAGGACAGTAACACTGGAAGTCCATCCCCATCCTGTCGGGACCAGGTTTGGTTATGTAACTGTGAAAATGGGTGTGAATATGAGAGGTACCAGATCCATTTCACAAGAACCAACACAGATCAAGATGTTAAAATTGCCCTTTGTGAAAAAGTACGGTGAGCGCTTTAAAAGTCAACACTTTTGTCCTCGTGTGTCAGGACTGCTGACGAGTAGCACTGTACTCCTGCATCATGTGGTGTCTTGCCTTTACCACGCTATACAACCTTCACACACAATCAGTTGTCTGTGAGGTTGATTTAATGAGCAAATGGATGTCTGGCCACAGTGTCAGAGGTCTTTCTGCATTTACATGGTGGAAGAGGCCACAAATGGATTGGAGAAGTTGGAGAAGTTGTTTGAAAAGGCTTAAAAATGTGAGAAGATGCACTATTCTGGACCACCCAAGGGGTTTCTCTCTTCAGCGCTGTGGACCGTAGGACCACGTCTGCTCTGATGTTGCTGGGAGCAATTTCTGCTGGGAAAATTAGCTGCTGGTCAGCGTCCAACCACATTCTCCAGTCCTGGACTGAAGCAGGTGTCCCATGTGTGACTTGGTGGAAGGAAGCCCAGGTGTGCCCTGACAAACATTGTTCCCCCTTTGGAGGTTAGTTACTCCAACGGACAGAGAGTGGACATCCTCTTCTTTGTTTTGAGAGCTGCTTTCAGGCACTGGTTGTGTCTCACCTGCGTAAGGAGCCAAACCAAAGCCTCCTTTCCCCTGCTGGACTTGTCCCGTTACATCTTTGGGCCTGAGGGCTTCACTGCTTCAGACACCAAGTCCATAAAATAACTAAGGGCGGTGCAGCTACCCAAGAAATAACTTTCACTAAGTGAATGCATAGAGCTGGCAGGCCAGCTTTAATGTAAAAAAAAAAAAAAAAGAAACAACTTAAAATATCTCAACGTGCTTTTCAGGCTTGTTTAACTTTTACGTGTATAGTTGTTCAACTGTCATTCATCAGTCTCAACAGTAAAACTGCTTTCAGGAAGACTGAAGAGTGAAATGTTGCCGTAATATAAATATTCAAGGACAAACTGTTAGACTTCTTTGTACTCTAAAACCATCTGTCAAAAATAATGACTTGAAAGCAAAACATTGTTATTAATTTTACTTCTTGTCACCTGGTGAGACGCAGGACTAATAGACTGTTGAAATATGTTTGACAGACGTGTGGAGACACACCCACAAAATATCATGGTGCACTGAAAATATTCACAAAAACACACAGCGTTTTCCTAATCCTGTAAGCAACACACAGACAGATATAATATGAAAATAATGAGCCGGGCCTGCGTTGGCTTACCTTGCTTGATGTAATTCAAACTATAATGAAGTTTTAAGATGTTTTCTCTGCTCATAGTTTTGTGCTTGTTCACTTCACCTGTTTTACTTCCACCCAGACAGGCCTTAGCTTGCTTGGAGAACGACATTTACAAGGTTGAACACCTCTTAAGTTTTTTTTTTTGCCCTTCAGATTGTACGTACCAACCAGAAAACACACTTTTTTTAGGGTGTTTAGGACAACTCCAAAGATAATCACAAACACATCTATCATAGGCTCATGAACATAAATGGAGCTTTTCCACCTAAAGTGGACTTTAGATGTCCATTTCCTGCCATTTTTATCTCATCTGTTACCTCTACATTAGCTCTGGACCCCTAATATCTCCAAGCAGTGTGCAATTACAGGAAGAGTAACACTTTCTCCTGTGAACGAGATGACGCATTCACACACATACACACATATACATGTCTATGTGTGTGTATGTGTGTGTGGGAGGATTTTCCCTCTTGCGTAAGGTCAAAAAGCTTGAAAGATTTTCACTTCTCCTTCTTTTTCATTTGCTTTATCGTAACACGAACCATTCGCGAGGTTCCCGATGAACAACAAAGAGCCGAAGATAACACGCACGAGAGATCAAAACTGGAAATACTCAGGAGCGGGACCCGGGGAGCAGGAGACGACGTAAAAGTGTTTATATCAGGCTGAGAGCAGTGGACGAAATGTCCCGCCAATCTATGATAAGGGCAGTTTTTGAGCTGATGTTTGTGTTACATGTACCCACCGTATCAGCAAACTCCACAGAAAAGTATAGACTGAGCGAGTGCATGAAAGGTAGTCAGGCCACCAAACGAAAACGACGACATACTGAGGGTTTGTGAATCACAAATGTACTTAATCTCAATGTTTATGCCTAAAAGTGTCACTGTCGACTCATAAAACTGATGCTTACATGCAAGGTGTGAAAGGGTTGATTTTTTTTTTAAAAGTCAGACATGTCTTTACTAAATTTAACTTAAACAGTTTACACCCGCTGGCCAGAACTGAATCCAGTGAAGAACATGAAGCCTCATGCTTCATGGAGTTTTTAAACACAATAATCTGTTTTCTGACTGATCAACACATTTTTTGTATGAGGTTTTGATGGCCCGTTTCCACCTTCTGAACCAGCTCTTTGTATCTGAGCACATGATCATACCATCACATGATGGTATGATCTGTGGCAAACCGTGAACTTAAAATGTTCGATGGTTACATCACTCAGTCCCAAAGGTATGTTTGGTTATTCTCCACATTCAAACAAAAATGACATTCATACATAATTTCCATACACCAAACTATAACCTTTTGCTCTGGTGACTGGTTTGCATATTGAAATTTCCTTCTGGTTTCAGTCCACTGTTCAGTCCTTCAAGCAGGTTTGAATTTAAGGGAAACAACTATTCATGAGTGGGCATGTCTAAGGGGGCGGGGCTAACCCTACTCTGGGGTAGATGCTTTAAAATGACAGCAAAACAGCCTGAAAAGTGGGTATATTGCGGTATAAATCAATTTCAAACCTTTGAAAAGTCAGGAAAATCCCAATATGGAATAATTAAATCGAATGGGTCTCATCAGACTTCTGGATCCTCGTAAATACAGAAATACAAAACCCGAGTGACTCCTGTTCTGATGCTGTGATTTTCACCAGAAAACAAGGGTGTTAGAAAAATCCTCGATCAAACATTTCAGTTTTAATTTTCCTCTTCATATTGGATGAAAGATCAAGTTTGACGTTTCATTCATTCCCTCTAGCACACAAAGCCATGGCTGGAGATGTTTTTTTGTTTTTCTTTTAAATAAATCTGTGCCTGGTGAACTTTGTCTGAGAAAAACATGCAATCAAAAACTAGATTTTAGCCGTTTACTTTTCTCCCCAGAATCATATTTTCCATCAGGTGGTCAGCAAAACAGGAACGCCATAATCTCAACGTTTCTCCTCGGTCTGTACCTCAGACATCTTGTACAATTCTGTTGTCTCCGAAAATAATCAGCTGACTCAGCAATTGTGGGAATGGAGGAAGAACAACGGGTTCATACTGAACATGACCAAGAGGATCAGTAGATTTACAGGAGGACCAGGAAGATGCCAAGCACTATTTCCATCCAGTTCAGTGGAGGATTTACTAATATCTGAGTTTTCACCTCACCACAGGCTGGCAACAAGCAAGGCTGCCTGTGAGAAGGTGCAGAGCATGCTGTACTTCCTGAGTAAGTGTAAGTGTCAACTGTCAACAGAAAGATGTTGCCTGTCTTCTATACGCCTGCGGTGGAGGCTGCAGTCTTATCTGTGGATGTTGGCGGGTGCAGTCGCTTCAAGGCTGGCATCTCAAAGGAACTGAACAAACTGATTTAAAAAAAAAAAAAAGTTAAAAAACAGGCTGGCTTTGTTCTGAGAACTGAATGTACAATCGATAAGACTGTTCTCCCAACACGACAGACCGGCTGAGGTTTTACCAGCGAAGATGACTCTTACCTCGGCCTTTTGCATTTTCACTTTGTGCCAATAAAGAGGGTGAAATGCATAACCTACCTACCTTTTATTTATCCTTTTCATTTCATTTACAGTACAAAAAAAAAAGTTCAGTTCAACTGCAGAAACACATCACAGTTCAGCGCTGGAAAGAAAGCAAACAAAGTCCTTGTTGTGTTTATCTGGAGAATGGTTTGAGTGTGAATCTTTCATCTAAAACCACTCCATTAATTTACTGATGGGATTGTAAAGATCAGAGAACAAACTACTCCAAACCACATGTGGACTTTCTCGAAAGCATCCCATGTCGATTCCTTTTACGACCAAAGCATGTTCCCAAGATGAATTTTCCATGATTTAATTTGAGATAGCATCACTCTGCAATAAACACGAGGTACGCTGCATTTATTTCATCAACGTTCGGAGGATTTAATTTAATCTGAGCAATTTAACGACAAAAGCTGATAGGAGAGTATTAGATTTTTGTTTATTAACATGTTTAATTGGCTGTGTTGTAAGTCCTAATGGTGCATAACCTCTGCTAGACGTCTTATCCAGGCTGTTTTTGGAACGCTTTTGACATGAAATGACGAACTGATGACCATCCTGAAAAACAAAATAATAAAAACAACCTTCATTGCATAATAACGTGTGGAGCTTTTACCCTCCTGTCAGCTTTGGTCTGAGAAACAAAGAGGAAATCTCATATGACCGTGTACTTGAGTTCAGCGGGAAAATGATCTTACTTGGACATCTGGTTTCAGTGCAGGGTTAGATGTGGTTAATGGATGAATGTCTCTGAAAAATTCTCACAAATGTGTGGTTGAGTGTTTGTGATCGAGACCATGAACTGTAAATGCAGCAAACTTGGTTTCCCTCCAGTCACAGACACGCTGTCTCTCTTAAGTACAACCATCAAAAAAGTGGTAAATGTAAAGGATAAAATATTAAATTCACACAGGAAAAGAGTCTGAGCCAGAGAGACCAGCAGTTACAAGTTATGATAAGTGTCACTGAAAGGACTGACAGTCCTCCAGAGGGACGGTTTCTAAGAGGAAATTGTAAGATCAATAACATGGGAGGGATGCAAAGAAACTCACATTATCATTTCTGAGCAGAAAGTTGGACATTTACTGTAAAAGAGGAGCCTCCAAGTGGCAAGAAGCATACCCTCGCCTTATACATCTCCACAATTTGAAATAAAACAATGAAGATATGATCAAAGTGTAGAGTTTCAGCTTCAGCTTAAGAGGTTTCACAAAAAGAATTTGTCATTTAAAATTTAGGAATTAGAACCATTTTAGGACAAGTGTCTCCATGTTTAGAGGCTCAGAAGTATTTGAGATGAAAGTAATTAACCTTGTTTGGTCCAATCCCTCGTTACCTCCTGAGAAATAAAGGAGGAGGAGATATCAGGTATTGAGTATGGAAGCTGTTTGACCGGAGCTATCAATGAAGATCTCAGGAAGTGAAGGAGGTCATCAATCGACTGAAACAACAACATAAACCTATAAGATAAATAACAAAAACCTCAGATGTGGCCTGTTAAGACAGTTTGGTACATGCTGAACATGAAAGAAAGCCCTGATCTTCTCAACAACATCAAAAGACCTGGAAGACTACAGAAGACAACTGAAGGGGATGGTTGAAGGATAATTTCCTTGGTGTGGTAAACTCCTTCACAACATCAGCAGAGATAATAACGAGTAAATACCAACACTGGAGAAGGTAGACGTATCATCGTCAGGACCTACAACTGAGATGACTTCTTAATAGAAAAATACAGAGGAATTACAATAATGTGCTGTAACATCAAGAACCGGGGAGCCGGATTAGATTTCACCAGTAAACATCTAAAAAGGTTCCCATGCTCTGGAATCAGATCCTTCAGATGGATGAAACCAAGATAAACCAGAACATCCCTCCACGACTAAGTCAGACACCTGATCTGGACCCATTAGAGCACGATTATCAGTTACTGAAGATAAGACTGAAGGCAGGAAGGCCTCAAAAAGCGTCTCCATGGAGGAAATTGAATCTGATGATGTGCACGGACTTCAAACAGTCTCTGACTGTTTGAAGTATTGAAAACTTTGTTATATACACAATGATCTCACCGAGTCCAAATGCTTTTGAGCCCTTGGAAATGGAGGTAGTTTCCTTCAAATAGCTTTTATTCCTAAAGGGCAAATGCATATATTTGTAAAAGCTTGTAAATTAAAGCTGAAAGTCCGATTTTGACCAGGTTTTATAACAAACAGATGAAAATCAGAACAGCCTTTTCCAAATCTACGTCTGGTATTTACAATCAAATCATTAATGGCTCTTGTGTGCATTTGAGCAAGAGGGAAGAAAACGCCGCGTGAAAGAGGAAGCATGGGATCTCTCACATGCAGAGCGGCAAGAACAGTTTCTTAAAAGGTCCGTCAAGGAGAGGCAGGACAGATGTCAGAGCATACGTACTGAAAGAACAAACACGTCTCTCGTAAAATTATTACTTTATTGGGGAGTCTCTGCTCCATGTTGTGATTTACATAACAGGCCCACACCAGCAGCCCTCTGCACCAGAAATAATGAGAATGGAAATGAGCTCAGAGTTTCTCCTGCAAAGGAGTGATTTGGTTACACTGCAAAGTGCACACAATTATAGACGGAGGGTGTGGTGCAGCCGAGCAAACACAACACAGTCTCCTGCACACTCACTCCGTCTCACACACACACACACACACACACACACACACACACACACACACACACACACACACACACACAAACTGACTGGTTTCATTTCTGCATTTTAAAAACAAGCTGAACAATTTGAGGAAATAAAAATGATTAATTTTAAGGAACCATATGTGTTTTATTTGATTTTTTTTTTGTTTTAATTTAATTTATTTTCTGTCTTGACCTCACTGAATATTATGAGCTGCTCTGGACCAAAACTGGAAGTTTAGTTAGAACTGGTTGAAATACCGCCACCTAGCGTTGATATTCCCGTTAAGCCCCCCGACTTCGAGTATATTTCCCCCAACATGCATTAACCCAGTGGTCTGTGATGGATCACCAAATGTGAGGCGCTCTGACTTTACCAACAAAGCTGTAATAATGATGACTATTTCTTTAACTATTATTTGAATTTTGTTATTTCTTTTCTTTCTTTTTTTAAGATATAACCCCGGTAAAGCTGAGCCGGATCACTTCAACCCTGACTTTAAAGCAGCTGCAATGCACTGTAAAATTTGGAGGGTGGGGGAAAGCATCTTTTGAATTTCCCACACAGTATTAGCTTCTCCAGTCTGTAATTACACAACCAGAAGGAGATAATCACACCTGCCACTGATACCGCAGTTATTTATTCCTCTGCCGTTTCCTTATTCATTAGTCTTATCTGCTTAACCTCAAATACAGCACATAAACTAACATCCGACCAAATCTACCTGGCCCAGATAAACCCTCGTCCCCATTGGCTCTTGATCTGGCCACTCAGCGAGAACGCTTGCTTGCATGTAGTGTGTGCGCGCGGCGTAGGTGAGTTCACAACCCCTGCTGACCCGGACCGCCACAGGCTCCTGCAGCAATCTCCTAAAAGCTGCTAAATATAGCCTGAGCCTGAGACGGTTCCTCCAGCGAAGAGCGAGGGTGACCCGGACTGACCCAGTCTGAAGCTGCATGGATGAGATTAGAGCTCTGCTCGGCAACGCTAGCAGAAAAACACTCGCGCCATGATTTGTTTGTGTATGTAAACAGAGACTGGGGTAGATTAAAACAGAAACAAAACAAACAAACAAAAAAAAAGCAGAAGTAAAGCTCAGTCAATTTATTGATTTATGGAAAATATATCACATCTTTACATTTGTGAGATACCTTCAGAAGTTAATAGTCCTTCAACCATTTACTTCCAAGCACCCAACTCAAAGGTAAACAACAGAAATGCCTCAAACCAAGCAGTATTTTAACTTTCACATTTTGCAAGAATCGTAAGACTTCTCAGCTAACCTGCGTCTTAAACTCATCGAACCGTTTGAAATCTGCACTAAATCCAATCGAGCATCTTCAGCTGAATTCTTTGCAAGGAAATGTTTTCAACCCACCCCCACCTGCAAGTCCCACTCGGAGCCCAAATGAAATCCATCCACCCCCTTCAGAGCAGCATTAGTGAATACACAATAGATGGATTCTGTTCAGTGAAACTGCAAGCAGACTGAAGTTTAATCACTGGACTACAAATTGAAGATTGGACACCAACAAGGACAGGAAATGAGTGAGACATGCACATTGTTATAGCAGCAGTAACAGTGACATTTGGTTTCTTTTTCTTCTTTTAACAACTTTTTTTTTTTTTCTCAACATCCATGTGGTACATACCAAAGTGCAAATATATTTGACTGCATGTATTTTTATGTTATAGTACGTAGATTTATTATATTTTGATGACCTACAAGTCTTGCAAGAAGGTTGAGGTGTTATTAAGAGTATTATGGCACATTTCAAAACCAAAAGAGAAAACGTGTCACAGGTCATTTACTACAACAATAGGCAATGCAAACTTTACAATACACTCATATATATATATATATATATAGAGAGAGAGATATATATTTTGTAATCAAAGTTTGTCTTCAATACATTAATATTTGAAAACACATTTAAAAAGCATTACATCAATATTGTATCATCATATATCTGTTTGCAGAACAAATGTTTTACCTGCAGTCTCTCATAACTGCCTCGAGTGTGTTTTCACAATAATCCTGAAGCAGTACAACACACTACTGCCAGCGATCAGCGCCGCAGGCCCGGTAAAGCCCACGACTCCAAACAACAAAATTACATCCCTCAGGGGAGAAGACCTCCGGCACTTTTCAGACTCATTCTTCTCCAAACTCTCCAAGGTACAAGAATCCTCGCCTCTAGCCGAGCACCAATGTACACCCTACGTCTCCACTAATTGCTCTCGCAATAATCAAAAGTGACACAAATTTTACAGATATATAGCTATATGTTTATGTAGGTACCTCCAGTGAGTACACAATCTGACCGCTTCCTTTGATGGGATCAGAGCCTCCTTGTAGTCACAAAAGATGGCCACAGAAAGGGTGCATGCAAGAAGAGTACTCAATTTTAGTTATTAGTCACCACTGGTGCAAGACAAGTCAGTTTTCTTAGTCGAGGAGTATCTGGAAAAAAAAAAAAAATTTAAAAATCCAACTTTCCTATATGGACTATAGCCTGATTTCTTATTCTGCCTTTTCGTTGTTGCTCTTTCCTCAAAATTAATCAGGTCTGGGTGACTCAGCAGGATCTTGGTCTGAAGTAGGAGGGCTTTAGCCCTCTTAAAGGTTGGTCCATGAACTTCTCTAGGGATTATTCTGTTGGTGTTAGCTAAACAGATACCTTAGAAGTAGTTGGATGTATTGAAGCACAAACTGCAAAATTCTACAGGTAAGTGATTTTGGGGGGAGGGAGTGGTTTATCATTTCTTAATTGTTCCTTTTTTTGGTTCTTACAGACAGTAATCTTAGAAGGACAAGTAACATTGAGAGAAATGTCAGCACTCTCTTCACTTGGCAGTCATCATTTGGACAAACTCTGCGAAGAAAAAAAAACAGAAAACAATAAATTTTCTGACATTTTTCTCTCAACACTGAAATCAAGTGAATACAGAATAAATGGACAGTTTTTTTAAAAAAAATATTTCAGTTGTTGATGAATTAGTGAGATGTGAATTAAATCTTTCTGAAGTTAGAAGCTGTTCGGAGGCTGATAGTTTCCAAGCTGATTGATGACAATTTTTGAATTCGTTTTTTTTTTTTTTCAAAACCGGTAATCAATATGTAACAGCGAGAAAATTTAGCAGTAAATAAAGTCGATCCCGTCTTCAGTGAAGTGAAGCGTGTTTGGCCAACTCTGGATTCTGCAGTGTTCCAGTAGCTAGCAAGACATTACTCATGTAATCTGCAAGATTTGCAAAAAAGGGAAGTCAAGCCTGTCCACAACACAACTCTTCTGAATAGAAGAGAGAAAAACTCAGCATCTGTTGCACTTGAAGAGACACTGCCAAGGACCCTGTCCCTGTGTTTGAACTAGTTTAGCTACTCATATTTGTGTGCATCCAAAGACCCAGGAGGTGCCCAAAACCACCCACCTGTCAGTATCACCTGACATTAATCGACACTGACTAATTTTTATCCACTTCTCTTTACTTGTATGGTTGCTATTAAAAGCAAAGTCATCTCGAAGTACTGTACACAGAAAGCACTCTATAGTTACAGAATTAAATATAATAAAATTATATTCCAATTCACTGTAACCCATGCAGAATCCAGTTCATTTAAATTTTTAGTCCAATTCATCATAATTCAGTCCAAAATTTTAAAAAATTAACGCAATGCCAAGTTATTAAAACAAACAAAAACAACAAAAATCAGCTTAGCTAAGTAACCCAACAGCCTGCACTGGCACTACTAATGTTTTTGTAAAATGAGAGTCCTTCTGAATTGAAAGTGAGGACGAGGAACATAAGAATCGGTAGCGGACATGTTCACAGTCAGCTGTTGGACTAATTGCAGGACAACACACGGATATCTCACCCTCATAGTTGACTTGACCGTCACCGTCAATGTCAGCCTCGCGGATCATCTCGTCCACCTCCTCGTCAGTGAGTTTCTCACCCAAGTTGGTCATGACATGCCGTAGTTCAGCTGCACTGATATAGCCGTTACCGTCCTGCGTATGGCAAAAGAAACTTTAGCCATTTTAGTTTCGAAAGCCTTAGTTTAAAAAAACAAACAAACTATAGTTTCAAAAGAAACTTAGCTTTGTTTCTGTGCCCACAATGAATTCACAGGACAGCTCGATAAGCAGGTTTACTTCTCTCATCACTTGTGATGTCAGTAATATCACAATCCTGAATTCCTCATTTCAACGTACAATTTTTTGCCTTTATTTTCTCCAGCTAAAAATATGCTGAAAGGGGATTAATAACATGTCAAATCAACCCTGTGCCTCAGCAAGTGGGAGGAGAGAGGGATATATATATGTATATATATATATGTATATATTGAAAGAGAAAGAAAATGAAAAGCACAACACCAACCAGCAATATTCCAGGCTCATCTCAGATGTCTAATTTGTTCCTTCTTGTCTCCTCTCTCCTTCATCTTACTGCCTGTGACGTGGAAACTGACCTCAGCAAAACATTATGAAGGATGTCTGTTCCTAAAATGAACCTGGAGGAAATGGAGGCTCACTGTGTGAGCAATAAACTAAGATATATCTGCACATTTGTTTTGGTACTCTTTTAGGTAACAGTGACTTCTGAGAGGGGTGTGACAAGTTACTTCAACACTATAAACTGAATTAAATGTAAATACATTCTTTGTCACAACTATCTTAAATGCCCTTAAGAGATGATAAATGTGTTCAAAAACCAGTAAGCTATGACAACACAAGAGCTGGAAGATTAAGCAGAATAAGACAATATATGTGCCATCATTTTAACATCACAGAAGCAAACCTTCTTTTTTTTTCTTAAATAAATGAGTATCACCCTGTCTCCTATGTCTTCTAGCCTCTCTGGTGGGAAAGTCTAATGCCTCATTCTCACAAACAAGTGTGTTTTGTATGCAAGTCAACAAGCCTATCATACAAATAGAAGTGCATGCAAAACTCCACATTCTGTGTTTCCTCTCCAAAAATGGCCAGAATTTTGAGGGGGATCTATGTATTTCATAACATTATATCTAAACAAATATTAAAGCACATGTATAAATGTAAATAAAACAACATGGAAAGGGTCACATGTAAGCAGAAAATAATTTTATCACTAAATATATCAAAAGTTCTGAACTTCTCATGCTAATTTAAATCAACAGATCATCTGTTAAAAAAGATCATATCCTAACCATTTTCTTGGTAACCAGAAGACACCAGCGTCTCTGAAAAATTCAGATATTTGTTACTGAACTCATTTCCAGCTTCCCAATCCTACTTTATCATGTTTAGGACCAACTGAGGAAAACAACAGTAAGGCAAAGAAAAGAAACAGTAATTGGATACAAGCTGATGCATATCAGTACACCAAGAGGGAGATTACAACTAAAAGCCTCTTAACAGACTTAAGTGCCAGTCAAAGAAAAGCAAAATAGTGATTTTTTTTTTTTTTGTGACAGCTCAGTTCTGTCTACAATCTAGTTTGGAATAATCTGCATACACAAAATAAAATCAAAAGATGATATATAATCTCTACAGTTAATGTAATGTACCTTGTCAAAGACCCTGAAGGCTTCTCTGATCTCCTCCTCACTGTCTGTATCTTTCATCTTCCTGGCCATCATCGTCAAGAACTCAGGAAAGTCAATTGTGCCATTGCCTTTAAAGTAATTTTTAAAAAAATATTGGTTAAACTGGTCATCAAGTGAAAAAAAAGAACAATTCTGTTTTTTTTATTATTATTATTATTATTATTGTTAAAACAATGCAGGTGTACTGGGATAAAGCATACACTGAAGCAGGTATATGCTTTACTGGCATGAAGGAAAACTGGGGGGGTCTTAAATTGTATTTCTCTTTTTTTAGGTCTACAAAAATAATATGCATGTTCTCCACTCACCATCAGCATCCACCTCATTTATCATGTCCTGCAGCTCAGCCTCAGTAGGGTTCTGTCCCAGCGAGCGCATCACAGTGCCAAGCTCCTTGGTGGTAATAGTACCATCACCATCTTTGTCGAACAGTGAGAAGGCCTCCTTGAACTCTGCACAGTGACAGAAATAAACATAGTTGACACAGACTTCCAGTGTAATAAACATTCAGTCTTTTAAAAGTAGTTAAGAAGAAAGTGAATCGATGCCAAACTTTGACATGATCTTTGCAAGAAAATTTAATGCATCTAAACAAAGAGACAAAATAACAGATAAACCCTTGTTATTACTAGAGCACACCCTGCATAAAAGTACTTGTGTAAAATGTTTGAAACTCTTTCCTCAGAGCCCCTTTTGATATTCATTTTAAACACAAAGAGTCTGGTTTACAAAAGAGAAGCCTCGTGAATGTAATTGACTGATTAGAAGGTTAAAATCATAACAAGAACCACACTCTACTAGGTCACAATCCATCAGACTTCTATTTCTTCTAATCTTTTAATGACCTCAGTTTCTTCATTTTGCTTCTGGATGCATGGGCTGCTAGATACAACAAACCAAACATGGTTAAGGTATGCACTCACCAGCAATCTGCTCCTCAGTCAGCTGATCAGCCTGTTAACAAAAGCACAAGACAACAAGCACCCTCATTATTCACAAGCAATAGACTTTAATACAGACATTTATTTAAGAAAGACATAATCTTCTAAAATAATTAATGTAATTTATTGACAACGGAGTACAAACAGGGAAAATTGACCATTTTTAAAAGATGGTTTAAAAAAATCATTGTGGATGTATACTTGCTTTGTAAAAGGTGGTGCAAATCCAGGTAAATACAGCATAAACAATGAAATGAGACTTAATGCTGAAAGACAATAGTTGCTTCTTCAATATTTGTTAAGGAGCAACAGTGGACCATCTGTCAAAGATTAATTGGGTGTAGATGTGATTAAAATCTCCAGTAGATCAAATCTCCAACAGGCCTAATGAGAAACATCTGGACCAGCCTCTGCTGTGTACATAACCTGAACCGATCTGCCGAGCTAGATTTGCTTTAGATTAATTATTTTAAAGATGCACTGTGCTATCTTGTATCAGCTAGAACTGACACAAACTGTTCAACAACTAAAAACTACTTTTTAATATATCTTCTCTATATGTATGCCCTTTAAACTGACTTAATGTGGGAACAATATTAGGTGGAATGTAAATTCAATTCAATTTTGAGTTTTGCACAATAAATTATTAAGCCATTTGTATCCCAGATAATGTGAAACACAAGAACTGTTGCATTATTTTAGTAAAAATAATGAAATGCATAGAAATATAATCAACATGCTCATCTTAAAAAGCACCGAGCACTTTTGGCAAAAAAAAAACCAAAACAAAAATCCAACAATTTTCCTTCCCCAAACCTCATTTCAGACATAACTTCTACCTGCACGTGAAGTCTTATTAGGCCTGTCTAAGTCAGTCAACATGCCCACTTCAGGGTGAGAAAGTGTGATGAGGGACGAGTATAAATACTCTACAGCCCGAAATATGCATGCCTGCTATAATTAGTTAGAGACGAACAGGGTCGCCAATGTAGCACACTGAATATCGCAGCAACTTATTACCTCTTTCTGTCTTTCCTCCTTACTCAATGTTAGGCTTGGGTCAAACAGCACAAACTGACCCTACAAACAACCGGTACTTGACATTCAAATACCAGTAGAGTCCTTTAAACTGCCAAGATATGAGGAAATTGTAAATAACTCCTAAACAGAATTCAACATTATAGTATGATTAAAGAAAAAAAAAAAAGGAGCATCCACATTGGTTGTTATGAAGATATTGCATATTAACAGCCAAATAACTTTTTTTTTTTAATTCAAGACCAATCTATGATAAAAACAGAAATTGTGGTGCGCCAGAACTTTTGCCACAAACAAGCAAAAATAAGTAAATACTGTTTCGATTGTGTCCACTTCTTCTTGCACCACAGTGAATTTCTAATAGTCATTTGCCTTTTCAAACTCGGATGTATTAAAGCTAACACTCCTGTAGCCCAAGTCTGTGCTACTGCCACGTGTTCTTTGAGTCAATTTCAATGAGTCACCATGATGGCTGAGGTTGGGGGGTGGAGGGTAAAAGAAAAAGGGAGAAAGGGACTGCAGAGTACCAGATCTGTTCAGAGGCAAACAACCTGATGACACTGAAGCAAACAGTGTCTGAACAAAAGAAAATGAAAGGACTACAGACAAATGCTATAAAATAAAAGATCGCACACCCATCATTAGGAGGGAAAACCAAACCACACAGGTGGAAAGTTGTTTTGTCCTCCCTCCATCACATACACTTGATTCAAGCAAAGCGGGATTTCAAAGAAAATGACAGCACGTCCAAAGTTTGGTACTTGGAAATGACAAAATTTGAATGCCACGAAAAGGTCCAATTACCAAGTGCTGGCAGTGATTTCGGAGGGTGCATTGCGGGTCCTGTCAGCCTACTGCACCAAGCATGTTTTGGTTCAATGCGGGGGGGGGGGGAGAGAAAGGGAGAGGAGGGAGGAGGGGTGCAAAGAGGATCATTCAGCAGAAGCAGAATGCGGTTTAACGTTGTGGCGCAATACGTAACAGAGGAGATGGTGTCATGGTGATGTTGCAAAAAAAAAAAAAAAAAAAATAGGCAAGAAATTTGCAACTCATTGTCAAGCTGTATGCCATATGAAAAGGTAGTTGTTTGAAAGTATAAGCAGATAATTACGACCTGAGCTCTGTATTTATGTAATCGCTGTCAGCAGTGATTACAAACCTTTTTTCTTTTTTTTTTTTGGGCTTGTTGCGCATGTCAAAACTACATTCAAACCAGCGTCTGCAAAAGGTTGTTAAAACGTCTCAAGTGGGACAAAATGGATGTTAGAAGGTGATTTGAGCCGGAGCGCTGATGTCTTCTCCATCAGATTAACGACACGGGTCTCCAGATTCACGCTGGACGGTCTATTTTTACACAGCACCGCTACCACGCCCACTCTCGAGTTACAAGACAGCAACAAAAATGCTGCAAACGTTTACCTAGAGACGTGCGTGGCGTGTGACTGACAAATACTAAAGAGAAAACCCCTTTTTAGTTCAAGATGAAGAAAACCGACACATACACACACAAAAAAAATGCAAGTAATGCTAATGTGGACACTCAAGGAAGACTGGTCTGCAGTCCAAGCAATAGAGGAGACATGCGAAAATTTGGTGAACTTGTTGAATTAAAATCACAAAAATGACTTTAGTGGTCTGTATTAAATGCAAAAGTCGCTACACGATGGCCGTTTTTAGCAATTAGCGACGCGACGTCAACGATGCCTAGCAAATGCTACTAAGAAATGCTATCCGCGTTGTTAGCCCGCTATACTCACCATTGTCTCTTTGACTTCTCAAACGCTGCACCGACCTCTACGAGACTTATTTGCCTTAATGAATTTAAGTTACTTATGCGACAGTTATTATGATAGTGCAATTTAAATTATAGCGGAGTTCACAGATATCTCTCACACTGGAAATCAAGGTGGACCGTATCCAAATGTCGGTGAGTTGCCCGGAAACCTCAATCCAACGACGCCGGTGTGTGCTTCGGTTCGAGAAGAGTGTATCCCTCCGCCAGTGTCCTGTTTATTCCTGCTGCATTCACAAAATACCAGACAACGTGGGTAGAAACGTGTTGCAATAATCATAATCTCTATCTAAAATGTCATATGTGACAAAAAATAATAATGATTAAAATAATAACAATAATGATTTTACATTCCAATCGAGTTAATAATTAGTATTTTTACTGTTTTGGATCGTATATATAATCATAATTTAAATCAATCAAACCGTGATTTAACCGTGTTCAGGAAATGCTGGGAAGCCAAAAAAAGGGGGGCATTCAAATGAATAATTGTGGAAAATGATCATAATATAATGTAGCAGATGCTCAGACTTGTTGTCATACTGTACCTGTAGAAGATCTCCATAGCAACGCCCATAAACAAATCCCTACCAGGATGAGAAACAGCTGTCAGACGGACAGTGGTCACTGTGGCTTCTCAGAACAGTCCAGTTTTGCAATCTAAGGAAAATATATACATATAAATTGCTTGCAAAGTATGCTGGGTCTTCAGATGCAGTTGTCTGAATATGTATGACTTGAAAATACTGGTGCTTCCTGTTGTTAAGATGATTGTGACAATGCTAGGGAGTATTTCTTAAAAAAAATAAATAAATAAATAAAATTGAGAACCACTAAATAAGAGGATCAGTTTTTATACAAGACAAATGGCTATATTCTTTAATTCCTTATTCATCCATGTGGCACTTTAATAACTTATGGATTTCATTTGCTTGCGTTTTATTTTATTATTTTTTGTCAAAAAAATAAAACATTTTTTTCTGTTCTGAAATGTACACAAACACACACACACAAACTGACAGACAGACAGATAGTAGAAAGATAAGTTATATGTAAGTGATTTACTCACATTTTTTTTTTACTCATCTAGATTCTCTTCTTGTAGAAATTACAGTACTATAACCTTTATTCTTGCCATATTATTAGTGATTTATAGATTTCCCCTCTTCATCAGCAGTGCTTTGTGTGATCTGTGTGATGAAGGGAGTGAAAACCATGAAATCATTCAGTCACTCTGCATATTTTCAATCACGTCCA
>JAOWBL010000005.1:8701402-8726517 GCA_028564865.1 Zenarchopterus dispar | reverse complement strand
ATATATATATATATATATATATATATATATATATATATACACATATATATATATATATATATATATATATATATATACATATATACATACACATATATATATATATATATATATATATATATATATATATATATATATATATATATATATATGTACATACAAACATATATATATATATACACACACACATACATACAGAAGCTGTAGTTAGTTCTATATTAATTATATATTACATTTTAAATGTTCATAAATCTGCTTAAAGGCAGTGTTTTTAAAACATCCTGGAGAAACAGCTACAGAAACTGTGAGTCATCTTTGACTCAGAGTTTCAAATAACCAAAGTAGAAAATGGTTGATGTTCTATTTTTAGAATTCATATAATTCTTTCTCACTTAATTTAGACGTCCTGTGCTTTAATTTATATGACAGCTTTGTTTGTGCCAGAAATGACAACTTTTGGCATTGGCGTTGCATGCTCCTGGTTTTTTAAACAGATGGTAAACAGAAGCAGAGAAAGAGAACATAAAAACCTTAGATAAATTCAAAAGTTAAATCTTTTCCACTCTGCACCAGTAAAGAGAAGTAGTTTAAATGATGTACTTTGTGTGTGTGTGTGTTTGTGTTTCTGTGTGTGTGTAAGAGCCTGAGTACCGCTTCACTCTGAGGACTGAATTACTGAATGAATCTGTGCAGCCGTTGTAGTAGTTTCTGGATGGAGTAGGAGGCTGTTTGTCCTTGAGCAAGATAATGAATGCATACTAGTTTATAGGATGCTCTCTCTCTCTCTCTCACTCTCTCTCTCTCTCTCTCACACACACACACACACACACACACACACCGGATCCATCTCCGCCTCTTCTGTGACCTTGTCTTTAACTGTCCCGTGGAGAAAAAGTGTGACCACAAGACTTCCAGTTGTCATTTAGTTTTCACTTCTAATCTGTCTCCAGACATGGTTATTCTTAAGATATTATTAATGATTAATCAATACTCTTCAGACCATGACATACTTAGATAATAATGATACAAATAATTACAGCTAATCTGAAATGCAGTTTTATTTAAAACTAATTACAATTTGTTTCAATAATTACATTTTTGTTTAAAAAGTTCACATTTAATCCTTCTGACTTCAAAAAAATTTGGAGACATGTTTGCAATGAAAGGATTTGAAATGCAGAAGCTGCAGAACTCCAAAGAGGTGATGTACACCCTGCACAGGTCACCGGTCCACTGCAGTGCTACTCAAAGTAAAACTAAGACTAAAAACCATGCACATGCACACCCAAATACCTACAAGCAATTTAGATTTACTAATATACCTAACATGCATTTTTAACGTGCAAAAAAAAACCCAAACCAGCATGAGGAGAACATGTACATCCCAGGTGCAGTCAAGTGACAGTTTATTTCCATAACACATTTAAAACAACTTAATTAAAGAACTTTGCAAAGTGTAAATAGTAGATGTGTAGTTATCAATAAATCACAGAAACACACAAAAGGCTAGAGTCAATTGACGAATGCTAACCACAGCACTCTGCTGCTCCAGGTAGAGCATCGTTCGCTAATTTATTTCTTATGTTAAGTAAAGCATATGGCCCATCAAGGGCATGTTCTGTTAATAGCAAACCATGTAAGAGTTTTGACTTCCTGCCACTGAGGTGCTGTTAATAAAGCATCACATTAACGATTAAAGATCATAAATGAGTTTATGTGAAATCAGGCAAAAAGTGAGGGAGCCAACAAAGAGGCAAAAGATTTAAGTCATAAGTCTGATAAACCACATGTATAAAACTTTAAGGTAAGCCTATAAATGGGTAGTTTTAAAAGAGCAAAACAAAAACAAAATCAATTCAAACTCTAATATTCCAACAAAACTTTAAAAACACATAATTTGGCGTGAAGGCTCCCTCCCCGTGCAGAATACTGTACCAACATTATACTGGACGTGATGCACAGCAACTTAACTATACTTCCCTGATCCTTGGAGTCGGAGCTTGCTGGTGGATGCTGGGTGGTGGTGGTGGATGCTGGGTGCTGGTGGATGCTGGGTGGTGGATGCTGGGTGGTGGATGCTGGGTGGTGGTGGTGGTGCTGGGATTATTGAGCTGCAGCGCTCTTGGCAGTTGGATGTTGGCTGGCAAGGCGGAGCTGTCCACCCTCTGCTCCTCAAATAGACAAATCAACCAGAGTTTTTAATTGGAGCGAACCATCCAGAGGGGTGTGTGTGAACATAAAAACCTCGCTGTCGTGTGCCAGCCAGGACTGGCTCCAGAGCTGCCTCATTTATCACGCCATTTAATCTTATTTACTTTAAAGCTGGAGCTTTTAAATGGCTTCCATGATAAGTTGCAGCATCAGAGCAGGAAAAGAGCCAGTAACACTTAAATATACCTTACAGCACATCTGCTGTGCTTACTTTACACATAGGTAGGAGGATGAAATTGAAAACAAAGAAAGCAATATATTTAAATTACTTTTATTTATTCATCATTTTTCTCATTCTGCACTCTGCTGCAGAGCCGATTGTGATTTCTGTCTAAAACTCCCCCTCCCAGCTCTTGTTTCTTGGAGACCCAGTCCGCTCTGATTGGCCAGGTGATCAGGCAAAAAAAAAAAAAAAACCAGAGATGAATATGAACAAACGCTCGCTCTGGGTTTGAAGGCGTGCCAAGCAAAGACGAAGCGCCCTGTTTACCTGTGACTGACTCATGACTGAAGGAACTGCCAGTGACGACAGAGTAAAGCATGTCTGCACTGTCACTATAAGTGGATTATAATTATCTTAATAATGGGAGTGCATATTTCTCCCTTTTTGTCAGATTTATTGCTCACTGGTAACTTTTAACCAAACTCATCAAACCAGCCAGTGACGTTAAGTTGTTTCCGTCCATCTGTTTACATATAAGGTAGGAAATGAACACTTGGGAGGTATTGTACATGTATGTAAAATAGTGCACACAAGGCAAAAGTCCAAATGGCATAACAATACAGTAAAATAAATAAATAAATAAATAAAACTATTCAGGTTGATTTGACATTATTCTTTTCTATTAACCTCCTTCCTAGCTGTGTGATATGAATACCACATCATTTAAAAAAAAAAAAACTAATGAAAGCTCCTGAATTCCTTCGATCCAAATTTAATTAATTAAGTAAGAAGAAGTCATGTGTATCCACAGAGCCTCTCCCAAAGATCTCATGCCAGTCCAGGGCACCTTCACACTCACCATATCTCCAGCTAGCTTGGCAGTACATACTGATCCTACAAAATACATGTTGTTAACAACTTATTTGCCCTTAATACAATTCTGTTTTCCATCCATTTTGAAATTACACCGATTCAGAATTTTCTTATGCGTCACATAGAACCATTTTTTACGATAGTGATCGGAGAAAGCATATCTGCATTTTAAGTATTTTCATCAGGAGGTTGTGGGTTCAAGCTTTCCTTTCAGCAGCCCTGACATGTCTCTCTGGTGAAATGTTTGAAGGATGAGTTGGAGTTAATCTGTGGACAGAAGGTGCTGCATGAAGTGATGACTTGTAGAGACTAACAAACACACACACACACACACACACACACACACACACACACACACACACACACACACACACACACCTCTTGCTACAGAAACACTGACTTCAAGCCAAAAGTATGAAGTCTTATCACTCCAAAAACGTGAAATTCCTCGCTGGTCAGTGAAAACAGTTGGACCATGTTTTCGCGACTGGGTCTGTGTGTAGTCAGCGTCTGTCTGTGTACACAGTCGTGCAGGATGTGTCACCGTATCAGTGGAGCAGTCTGGTTTAGACGAACAGCTAATGAAATCTTGTGTTTGTTTCTCTCTTGGTCTCTTCGCTTGTGCTGACATTCATTTGTCCTTCCCTCGCTAGCAGCAGTCACAAATCATCCTGCTTGTTTTTTTATTTCTATGTGCAACGTCATTCTCTCTCTAAAATACGCTCATTATCATAAAAAAACGGTGAAGAGAGTTCAAATATTTTCAAGAAACATGTAACGCAGGGTGGGAATTAATCCATTCATGCCGCCTCTTAAGTAGCAGCCAGTTAGTGCTGGTCAAAAGCACGTCTATAAAATTAACCTTTTTTTTTTTTCAGTTTGCTGGTCAGGAGAATTCGAATGTACAGTTTGATAACATAACACGAAGGAGGAAAGATATCAGCAATGCTCTTAGAGAAGTAATTGTTGCTGCTCATCAATCTGAAAAGAGTTTTCTGGGCATTTCTGAACAATTTTGTTCTGCTGTTGGAAAACATTCAAAAGAGTCGTTCATCCTTCCAGAGGTGGGTTTCCGAGGAAATTCAGCTAACAGTTTAGAGAAGCAGTGAAAAGCAACTTTGTAGAAAAGAGTTGGACTCATCAGTAATGTTAGAGACTGATAAAATCGTGCAGATAGCAATTCCTTCAACTCGCTGCTGCTAAAGGTGATTCGACACGCAGGTAAATTATGGGATGAAGATTTCCACGCGTTGCTTCTGTCTTGGCCTTGCGTTGATCCAAACAGCTGACCCAGCGGTTCCTGGAGGAGACCATGTTTGGGCTGTCAGACGGCTTACAGTCACCAGTGTATGATCCAATCAGGAGCCACCAACTGACCAAACATTTGTGCTTTTGTATGAAGAAGCTTGAAGACCAAGAGAAAACCCACGCAGGCATGTGGAGAACATGTAAACTCCACTCAGAAGGTCCCCGAGCAGAAGTCCAACCACAAACTACCAAACCACTGTCATCCAGCTGTTACAAACCAAAAATACACCTAAATACACCTCAATCCTCAATCACAGGTCAAGCTTGAGTCCTATAAAATATGATGTCGCTTAACTATCAGTTTTGGAGACTAGATTCTTTGTATTTGTTTATTTATTTGTCTGTTTTTAAAATACTTTATTATTTTTTTGACAAGATAACACAAAGCTAAAGCCAAACAGTCAACTATTAACATTATAGCTAAAGCTACGTTCAAGTAATACATAAAAATAAACATAGAGAAAAGAAAAGAAAACCAATTAGGGGGAAAAAATGACACAATATAAATGACACAAATCAATACACACATACCTGTACATCACAGCAGCATGACTGTAACCAAGAAAGGTAATAATATTGATCAAAGCGTTTACATTGAGATAGTTTCCATGAATGTAATAAAAGGCTGCCATACGCTGGAAAATGTGTGTAATTTATCCTTTGATGAGTGGATTATCTTTTCCGGGGGAATACAGTTGTGAACTTCTGAGAAACATAATCCACCCAGCAGTGGGAGAGTGGATTTCCATTTTAGTGCTATACATTTTTTTTGGCACCAGCCAAAAAGACCTCTGTAAGTTTGATAGTGTAACTATGGGCTAATTTAAACTTTAAGAGGTTAACCACAAGCCATATTTGAGGGTCCATTGGGAAGAAAAATCTGTGGGTTTTGGATACAGCATCACAGACTCAAAACTGTGGAGTTTAACGCCGAGTGGAGTGGAAAAAGGTGCCACATCTAAAGCAAAGAGGCGATGGGCTAGTCCTATGAGAATTTAGACGAGGTAAGATAGATTTGATGTAGGAAATTAAACTGAATCAGCCTGTATCTTAGGTTTAGTACATTTGATGCCTTTTTCCTTAGATGACTCCATAATTCGGAGGAAATCCTTCTTTCCAAATCATTCTCCCGTCTAATTTTATATTTCTCCAATTTGATAATTGGCCAAAAAGTTTCTTTGATTTTTACATGCTTCCTTTAGGAGATTTTATCCAGCGACATGCCATTTCTTTTTACATTTATACTGATAACATACAGCTCTGTTTACCTGTTACAGCCTTTGATATCCTCAAAATGTTAAAAATGTACTAATATCAGAATTAGCTATTTTTAACTTGGATAACAAATGTCCCCACAAGTCGGGTTTCCTCAGATCAGGGACGTAAAAAGCTGGAAAAAAGTTATACTAGAGCATTATTTGCTCATTTCACTTTTTAGACAAAAGTGGACGATGTAACTGCTGATGAGAATTTGTTATTAACAGCAAAGCACAAATCAGGATTAAAAAGAAAATAGTTTCGACTTCCAAGCAAATGCAGTATTATTTGACGTTGAACTTGAGGGTGGCGCTAAAGATGGGAGAGCCTGATAATTGTACTCTTCTGTGTCTGTAACTTCCATCCACCCGGTTTTTATACCTGCTCCATCCTGTCGAGGGTCACGGAGGAAGCCGTAAGCTATCCCAGCTGTCAGCTCGGTAACAGTACCCTGCAAATCTGAGAGGCTCGCGGAGTGACATATTTTCAGCCCCACGGTTGACACGGTGGTGTTTTTGAGTTGGGATTCACTTCACACATCCCAGTATACGCTCCCAGAAACCGAATACAGACATACTAACAAACTCCTGCCAGCAAAACCCATTTCAACCAGCACAAGAGACTTTTTTGATGGTAAAGTGTCAGTTTCAATGTCTTTTGTAAAAATACTAGCTTATTTTTAGGAAGCGTTGTCTCTTGCTCTCGGTGTTGTTTGGTCTCCTGCTGAGTCTGAGGTCCGTTTGGTGAAATATCACCAGCTACAATAAAATACCATCCATCTGTTTTCTTATACGTTGCATCCCAGTTTCTTCTGTGATTCAGCGTCTGGCTGCGGTAATCCAGGTAGAGGAATGGAGCAAATGTCGACTGAACCTGTCCTAAACTCAACACCGGATGTTTTTAGCTTTGGTAGTTGTACACCTTCATAGGTGTGTGTTTACAGCTGTTGTCTCCGTTGCCATGAGCCTCTGTCACCTCTCCATCCTGGTTTACTACTCTCCCTCCTTCCACCATGGAAAGACTGATGACAATGTGGATCCATGAGTTATTATGTGCGACAGTTTTTTGTTTTTTTTTTTTTGAAAGAGGATAAAGAAAGACATAGCAGTACAGGAAATAAATCCAACTACCCTCCTCCTCACCTGATGGGGCCGTGCTTACTGTGTCCATGGAGGGATGGAGCAGTACGGAGGTGGGAACGCTGGGATGCAGGATGGACGGCTTGTTAAGAGGGCGGTGAGGTATTACTTTAAAAGTTTCTCTCCTCCCCCGTCGGAAGTCAGCGGGACAGGCGGTCGAGAGCTTTTCCAGAGGATGGGAAATCTGGAGGCTGGGATTACTGCTCATTTTGGGAAGGCACTTAGTGAAGCTGGAGCAGAGGCACCAGGCTGGAAACCTTAACGTGCACTCAGGAATCCAGCACTGAATCAGACATTTATTTCATCTTTTATTAAATGACTTTCATGTTTCCCGACGCAGTTGAAGCGGTTGGAAACTTGGGCTTTAATTGAAGTTTGGCATCTCATTTTAAGCTTTTAATGACCTTCTCAACTGTGGACGAGAGAGTTTTAAAAGCCTCGCCGGGTTAGGAGATTGTGCTTTAATCAATCATGTTGACTTATTTGTCTTATGTGTTTTAACCACCGGGTAATAAATTGTAACTGAAGCAAGACTGTTTGGTTTCAAATACCAAATTGACTATTCAATAAACTAGTTTGGTATTACTTTGTAAGACACCTTTGTCTACAAAAAGGACCTTAAAATGAATCACCAAAGGTATATCTAGTATAGTTTATATCTAGACAGTACATCAGGACATTTCACCAGTGGTATATTGAAATAAGGACGCGTGAAAACGAGTATTACGTGACGTTCATCTGAGTTGGCGGCTTCGGCTCAGATAATAAAGTGTTTGTCCTGGTGTCACCCAACAGGTGTGAGTATAAGCACAATACAGGTACTTGAGGAACCTGTCAGTTGGAGTGACAAAAGGGTCAAATACGCATAATAAGAGTGCTATAAAATCATAGAGCCAACCCACTGTCTTTTGAGAGGTCCTGAAAATGTTTAATACTTGTAAAAATTTTTACACCGAGGGATGACTTGAGTACTGCACAGTTACTCAGATTCAAACGACTTTTTCAGTAAATGAGAGACACAAGTTGTATCAGTGTCAAGGTGTGTACCTGATTTGGAGGATTGCAGGTATCATCGAAGTGAGTGAAAAATGTCAATGTAATATTACACTGACTGGGAGTAAAACTTGCAAAATTCAGCTACAGTTTGTAATTTCTCAGAGCTTTTTTTTTCAAGGACTGACATTAGATTACACGATGGCGGTCCAACAACATCCATTCGGGTGCTTTAATTCCAGCTGCACAAGAAAGTACAAATGGGTACCTTGATATATGTCTCAAATTGTGTAATTTCTCCACGTATCAAAGGTTATTCAAATTTACAAATGCATTAAAAGCCCTTGATAAAAGTGTGTGTGTGTGTGTTTCGCAGAGCAAATGCCAGTGTGTACTTTTGTGTAAAGTTGGGACAGTTACTCAGACTTTGGATGAATGAGGTCTGTGGCGGAGTATTTTTGTGTGTTTGTGGACTGGAGGAGGGAGTGGAGGGGACAGAGAGGAGGAGCAGAGGGACGTTAGTGAGTGATTCTCCAGATGAGATCTAATATGTGATCCTAAAGAGACATTTTCTCATGGGCTCACCCCATGAATACAAATTCCTCGCGCCACCCGCCCTGCATGGGAAGGACAGATGCACCTTGCTTCAACCCGCCATGGAGACGTACAGCCTGCTTTTTCTTTTTTTTTTTTTTTTTACATCAACATTTACTTCCATCCAATCACAAAACTCAACCGTGGTGACTTCATGGCAGCTCTCATGACTCATCCATTCATCCCGCTGTTTTGGGATTCAGTCTGCTTGCTCTTATTGAGTGTCATGGGTATTTATAATGTCGAAGCAAGCATGTTGGCTGAAAAGTAAAATGTGCCCAGTGAAATGCAGCAGGTGAGTTTGGTGAAGGAGGAACGACAGGGAAAAAAAACCCCAAAAAGACTCTCTGGGACTGCCTCAGCCGAGACTGGAGTGTATGCGTTTGGTTTCATTTCAGCGTGTCTATGTTTGCATTTGATTATCTGCGGGCAGGTGTGTGTTTGTGCGTCTTAAAGGGACACCGATCAGAGTCTGCAGATGTTCTGGGGGCCAGTCTTGGTGACATCACGACTTTAGGAGATCTTAGTGGCCAGGAAAGTCAATCAGAGTTAAACCAAGTTTACCAGCTGGACGCTGTGTGGAAGAGGAGGGAAAAGTGTGTGTGCCTGTGTGGAAGTGTGTGTCTGCGAGAGAGAGAGAGAGAGAGAGAGAGAGAGAGAGAGAGAGAGAGAGAGAGAGAGAGAGAGAGAGGAAAGTGGGAGGAGATACAAAAGGGAGGAACAGAGTGGAGAGGAAAGGAGAGAGATATAGTGAGGAGGTTTAGAAACAAGAGGGAGTTTTTGCCGGTGATACAGTTCAGACAGACACACAACTCACCTCCCACCTGCAGTTTCTAGTGTGGCACTACCAGCTTGTTTCAAACAACCAGCGCAGGGGGAGAGAGAAAGGGAGAGAGAGGCGCTTACACTGAGAGGTCAGGCAGGCAGGCGAAGGGGGGAAGCCGGTGGATGTTTTTAAGAGTTTGCTTATCTGACAGAGACAACAGGATGAGAAGCTGAGCGAGGGAGCAGGGAGGAAAAGAAAACATGGAGCGAGCAGCAGCGTCACCCGTAGTCACTTAAGAGACATAGGAGAGACATGCTAAGTCTGAGGGGAGAAACTCTGACAGGAGTAAAAACGCGACTGAGAAAGGTAAACAGTCCACCTTGTTCATTCTGTCCAAAGGAGCAAGAGAACGAGCCACGGGATCGAAACACTGGAGCTCAAGGATAAACCATGGACTCTGAATACATCCCACCACACCTGGACGTGAGTACCACATCCCCAGCCCTGTCTCACACACACACACACACACACACACACACACACACACACACACACACACACGAGACCGTCGAGCGGCGGGCCACAGGAACTCTGCTGCTGAAGCCATTAGCCACTCTGGGGACGGCGCACACACATTTTGTGCTGTGCTGGCAGGTTGTGTTGCTCAATCAAAATCTCTTTCGGTACGCAGCATGTCTGAGAATAATGTGCCCGTTATGAGTTCAAAGAGCGCCACACACCACCGCTTCAGCGTACGCAGCATGACCCGGCCCTCAAGAGTTAACACACAGGAGCTTTAATGTGAAAAGCAGAGGTGTGTTTTTGTTCGGTATTTCACATGGGTTTAGCTGTCAGACGTGCAACGGGAGCCGTCTCCAAGCTTTTCAGCGGTTGAGGCTTTGACGTTCGCTGCTTCAAGTGAAGCCGGCGGAGGCCGGCGGAGCCTCGGCGGGCTTCCTGTAAAACCACAATGCACTTGTGGTGCTGAGACCTCTGAGCATCCCGAGCTGAAGAGAAGAGGAGAGCCACGCGAGGGGGAAACTTTTCATTCCCACTCGCATGAAACCGAAGCCAAAGCGCTTTGTTTCGGCATGTATGAGTGAGCGTGTGGATGTGTTACCTGATAAGTCCGGCTCAGCACACCTCCACCTAGTCCAGGGAGCTTTTATTCTACTTACAATCGGTCCTTAATTTTTACCATCCTTCTCCTTCAGAAGTACATGTGTCTGCATGTGCTCAGTTTTCCTGGCTGTTCGACTGTGTCGCCCACATTCCCGTCATGAACATGTGTGTCTGCACACGCAGAGTCGCCGCTAATCAGCCCAACTGGTTTGAATTAGACTGCCGTCCTGACAGAATCACATAAAATCTCCCTGTGGCCCACTTGAACTATTCTCCTACTGATTTCACAGAAAGAGAGACCTTTTCACTCATATTATATATATATTAGCTCAAACTCAAGCATTCAAGACTATTTAAGGAGAGATACGGTGCAGTAATCACTTCACTTATATAGTTCACAGGCTGTGGACAAAGTGCTGCAGCGAATGTATCCCGAAGTCTTCACAGGTGTGTATGCGCACAATGAGCACCGCATGTTGACTCGCGAGGCTGACATAATATTTTATTATACCGCCAAGTATTTGTTCAGAGAGCAAAAATGAACCCTGTGGCATGTACGCCGCACATATCGGGTTCTGAAAGAATGGGACGGCTGCACAGATAAGTGAGAGCTGGGAGGAGGCGGAGAGGGGAGGTGGGGGGGGGATCACGGAGAGTGAAAGGAGGAATTTGGGAAAAGAAACACGGGAAGAACAACAGGAAGGGAAAGTTTAGGGACCAGGCGTAACATGAAGACAGCGGCGGTGGATAAATCAGCCAGAGGCGGTGACACTCCAGCCCCCCGGCCCGGCAACAGTCTGCCGCGGTCTTCCGCAAAAACACCATTCATTAAAGACCTCGGGAGGGAAAAAAGAGCCACATTAATTTGGGGGGTGGGGGTGAGGAGGAAAAACATTGTGAGTGATAGGGCAATGGGAAGGTGATGAAGAAAAGAACAAAAACAGATATCTCTTACTTGGAAGCAGATGGGACAGAAGAAAAAGAAGGGGGGAGAGAGGGGTATGACAGAGAGGAGCGCTTTAACAGCGAAATTAAAGAAAGTTAATAACGACAAAAGAGCGTATGCACAGAAATGTGTACGGCAGCAAGGAGGGCAAAGCAACAGGACAAAGTTCGAGGAATGCAAAGAGGAAGGAGGAAGGGGAAAGGCAGCAGTTTGAAATAAACAGATAAAAAGAGAGACAGACGTCAGAGGTTAGAGGTTTTAATCAACGAGTTCAGAAAAGGCACGCGGCGTGGCGGCAACGCCGCTCGTCTGCCGCGCGACGGGGTCAAGCTGCTGTCTTTTCTCGGGGAGGTCAGGCCACGTCTAATATGGCCGACAGACTGAGCCACCCGCGTGCCTTTCACGCCAGATGCACCAACGCTGCCTCCAGACCGTCAAACATTCACCTCACCTTATCTGTGACCTAATTATCCTCCGAAAGCTTTCAATATTTCATGTTCAAGCTCCACTTACGCCAGACAGGAAAGGAATAAAAAAAAAAAGAAAGATAAAAGGAGGAACTGTGTGGGCGTAATCATAAAAATGCCCGTTTTTCTGGCCAAGTGGGAACGAATCGACATCAGAGTGGGAGGCACCCTCCTTTAAATGACACGTAAAGCATCCTCCACCTGAACGCGGGCACTGTAACGTGCACGCCGACTCGTCGGAGGGCGAGCTGCACACCTTCCTTCTTTCCCTCCGTTTGTCCGCAACACACCCTGCAGTGCGATGGCTGAACCTTTGTACCTCCGAATCGCCCGGGCTGTTTTGTGGGTGAGGAAAGTACAGGAGCGAGGTGGTGTTGTTGTCCTTAATCTGCTTTACAAGCTTCAACAGCATGTGGGAGAGGCCGTCCAGCAGAGTGCCTCGTCTCTAATTGTCCTCTGCTGCGCTGCCTTAGGTGAAACAGTCCTGGGTGGGGACGCGGGAGTTTAATGGATAGCTAGCTACAATCCCACGCTTGGAGTAAGCTGATTTTCCCAGGCCTGACCTTTAAACCGCATACCTCAAGAACCACACACACATTCACACGACCAAACACGCATAAAAATATACACGCCTTCACACCTGTGACCTCTCTTAAACCCCTTTTGTGGCAGTGTGGCGAGATTAGCTGTCATTACAGCGTCATTATGTGTTCACTCGGCCATAAACAGCACTGTTATCGCTCTTTAGAGGCCTTAATTGATTATCTGTCCCTCACGGAGATAAGATAAAGAGATAGAGGCGAGAAAGAGAGTGATACAGCGATCGTACCAGGAAAGAGATTACACCAAAGCTGAGCAGGTGCATTTTCTATCAAGATGGGAGAGAATAGTTTTGTTTCATATTTTTCTGGTATTTATTTATGGTTCAGATTGTTGTTTTTTTCCCCCCTTCTTGTGACAAAGTTTCACACCTTTGCACCAACCCTTTAACGCCTCACCTCGACCCGTTGAGGTCAGGAGGGCTCTTGCCTCTTGCCTCGCTGGCTTGTAATTATCCTCTCGGTTATTTACACCTTCACTACAAAGACAGAGGATTTTTTGTTTTTTCCACCAGGTCAGACTAGTAATTGTGTGACCCGGGTCTGTTATCGAGAGGTTCCCACTGTGAGAATCGTCACGGAGGGACGCGATCACCTGCTTTGAGTCAGGTGAAAAAAAAAAAGCACAACAATCAGCAACGTGAGCTCCAAGGTGGATTCAAATGAAAATTATTCTGTTTTTAGTCATTTGAACACCTACATTAAGTGAACGAGGATATTTCACAATGAAAGTGGAAGGATTTACGTGTTAGAGGAAATCATTTTCACTTTGGAGAAAACAGATGAAATAATTAGTAAATAAGTTCAAGTAAAACGTATAAGCAAGACATGGAAATGGGTAATAAAGGATATATTATGTAAACCATCACTCTTGAGCAAGGACGGGTTACCAGCCAGGTTTTCCACGGAAACCTCTGAAATGAGCCCTTTCATCCTTGGTACAGTTTTACTTTCATAATTTTTTAAAAATAATATCTTATATTGCATTGAAATGTCACTTGCTAGGTTACAGTTTTACCGAATTAAAGACTTAAGTGAAGTAAATGACTTTTTTGTTTGTTTGTTTTTTGTCAATCAATAATGGTCATGCTGTTTTGGGGCTCTGTTCTTGATTTCATATTTGTACTCAAAAATTTAAAACAAACAAAAAAAAAACATGCAGGTTTTTACACCTGGGAACACAAAGGTAATCCCCACTTTACTAAAGCCCACTGCCACAAGTGTAAAAAAACAGAAAAGAGCTTCCTGCCAAAAATCTGGAAAGAAACAGCACAAAGGTTCAGATTTGTTTTTGTTTTGCTTTGTTTTGTTGTTGTTCTTGTTGTTTTTGGTTTATTTTGTCTCATGGCCCCAAAAAGAAATTAAACATTTTAATAGCAATTAGTCACTGACTTCAAAAGTAATTAGTAAACAGATTACTTAACTTACAAAACTGTGTTATTACACATTAAATTAAAATAATTCAAGTAGTAAAATGATTCAGCCTATAACGTGTTGGCGTGTCTGTGTTGGTCTCTACAGGAAATCATATAATAATGTGTCAGACACTCAGTGTCAACTTTGCTGACACTGTCAAACGTTGACTCATGATTTAAGATTAGATCTGAACAAAGTCACTTTTAATTGATGGCAACATACTGCATATCACTAAATAACATTTTTGCATCGTTGGGATTAGCTGAGAGTTTAAAAACTGTGACTTTTCTTTAATCTAGGAGCAAGTCTCCTCTGTTTCCCTCTGATAGTATATGTTACTATTTTTGTTTTCATTCTTAGAGAGGCTACATCTACCAGTAATTACTGTTATTTAATTTACTTGTTCAAGACAAATGCTCGAACACTAAAAAAAAAGCAGCAACAGGAGAGTGCATTTCATCCAAGGCGAGCTGAAATTTTCAAAGATTTGACAAACAGAAACTGGCTTTGCCTACTTTGCATGCTTCTGGCATGTTTAATGAAATTTAGCTTTCTAATCTTTTCTAATCTTGCAGATTATAACAGATTATTTGCCTCTCGTCCATTCTTAAAATATAAAGCAGTCTGTTCATTTCGAAGAAATCCAGGACTTGACCCTTTTACCCCAAACTAACCTGTCAATATGAAGCAACAATGTCTGACCTGGAAATATTACATATTATTTTACATAGTATTAGATCAGTTTGGTGCCTAAGAAATCAATTTACAAAGTAGCTCTTTCTATATTCTGTACATGTGAAAGATGGTGCAATCAAAGGGTCAGCTTCATTAGATTAAAGTATATATGTTTTCTTCACTTCATCACATGTTATGGAAATCAAGTGAATGCTTTGGTACCTCTGTTGGTTAGAAGAAGAGGAGGGAGACAAAAATCTGCTCGTCTATCATTATGGCAAGCCTCTACAACATCCTACGTGTCAGCAGAGTCCACAACCAGGGTGGTGCACTGGAAATTTAGGTGCACGAGACCCCGATACCTTTTGACTAACAAACACAAAACATGTTCAAAGTACAGCTAGAGGCTAGTTAATTACTCCTGCTTTGACGCCCGGTGACATATACGGGTCTTTCGGGTATGAAACTGTCCATAAATTAGCAAAGAAAAACAAAGAACCACTGTTTCAGCCACCAGGAGTAATAGGCAGACAACTTTTGTGATGTGAAGTAAACCGTAAATTTCTTGAACATATGCCACATGATGGCAGAAAGCTAATGAGAAATTAGTGTGTCCAGGAAGGAGAAGACATGCGTGTGATATACAGAGTTCAAGAACATCTCATAGGGGCTATCTCTTCTGCAGATTTCTTAACCAATACTTCATATTGTGCAATTATGTCACATGATTTACTTTACCACCATATGAAACATAAGCGCTGTGGAAACCTCCAAACTCAAAATCTAAAAGAGACAAATTTCTGACCGAAATCCCGTCACAGACTTTTTTTCCCCCTAAATGTTTAGGTGGTTTCTGATTTTTCTCCATCCTTTTCCCCCCACATCCTCCCTCCAGGTCCATCATGCTCCCTGCTAACCTCCTGCTCCTCATGTTCTTGCTGCTACCTCAAGCCTCGTTTGGTCGCCAAGGTGGAAACACCAGCGAGACTGATCATGGCAAGGTGTCCCCAGCACCTTCCCCCTCCTCACCCACGCCGTCCCTCTTGGATCCCAGTCTGGCTCAGACCATCCAGACCCTCCTCTTGAGCCGACTGGGCCTGCAGTCTCGGCCCGACCCGCGGCCTGGGGTGCCGGTGCCAAAGTACCTACTCGATCTTTACCGCTTTCATCGGCAGCAGTACCATCTAGTGGAAGACCCCTGGTTTAGTTTCCCGAGCCAGCACATTCAGCAGGCCAACACTGTACGCAGCTTTCACCACAGCGGTAAGCTCCCCGAAACATCACGATGGTCCTCACTGGTTCTGCAGAAAAACTTTAAGATTTACCCAAGAGTGCAGAAATGAATGACACTATCAAAAAAAGCCCAAAACATATTGAACAATATATCTACTAGAAACAAATAACTACTGAAATTACAGTGAAGAACAAGGTCTCTGCAGGACATTTCTCCTGCATTCTGTCTTATGGCCAGCAGGTGTGACTCCTGTCAGGGTAAGATCAAAGTGATTGGATACTACAAAAAAAAATAGTGTCCAGCCTGCTGATTCTTCCAAAATCATTACTGCATGTGTTTCAACCCTTAAACTATGGTCCTATTTAGAGTGACATGGCTGAGATGCATGTGCTTCACAATGGACTTTGGTTATGAGAGGAGGATTGTTTGAACTCCACATCCGACTTTCAGTTGGTTTAACGCCAGCATCAGCTCAGGAATAAAAGCCTCAAACAGGGGAATTCTTGATGAGAAAATGAATTTCTTATCAGAATTACTGCTGTATTTAACACATCCATTTATTTTATTATCAGATGGGGGAAGTTATTTGAAATGCCTGTTTGCTAAAAGAAGAGAAACTGATACCTTAACATATCAGAACTCATTTCTAATCATTAGTCATGTCAACAACAAATAGTCATGAAACTATCTCAGGAATGCGTTTCGTCGTAAAGCGAAGGACATCAATAAGAGTTGCCTTCAAAGACAAAAGAACTGACAGCTGATCGGGCAGGGTTGACGTTCATTACTGTAATGATTTACAGGTGAAGATTTTCTATGAAATTTAGAGATACTCAAATCCCCAGAGGGTAACCAAGTCAGTATGAAGTTAAGGCAGTAATGTTCTTCGCCCGGTTGGTCACGTGGGCTTGATCCTGACAGAAGATGCATCATCTACTTTCTCAGCTTTGAAGTATAAATATAAGGTGTGTTTCCATTGGTGGGAGTTTCAGGTAAAACCGCCAGACTCTGATGCATTTTTTTGGCTGTTCACAAAAGGCCAACGGCATCAAAGGAGACAACATAGAAGAATGCAGCAAAAATAAGACAGAGAAGAAGAACCAAGTAAACACGGAAAGGGTAGAGATTTTTATTTACTTTTTTAACAAGCAGCACTGTTGTAGCGATTGAGATTAATAGAAAAAAAAAAAAGTCGGATCTCTCCAGCAAGGCCTGAACCTACTCATCAGTCCATCTATGGTTTTTTTTCTGCAATCTCCATCTTCATCAAATGTACTTGTGGCAAAATGGTTCTGGTCTACATGGTTTAAATGAGTCATGTTCATCTGACAGTCCTGAACATAATTTAGAAATCCTGATAAGCTTTTGGGCCAAGCTGGGTACCGCTCCTATTACAGGAACATTTTCTGCTCCACAAAGGTTCCTGAAGACCACTTTTGCAGACCTGTTCCTGGTAATGGAGACACATCATCGATCCGATGAGATGAATCAGATAGTCACAGAAAAAAAAGGCCCTTCACATGATTGCACTAAGGTTTATATTGTGTTGCTGAACGCTGAAGTCAGGCAAAGCAACAGCTATGAAAAGTGGGCTGTGGTTTTGATACTTAGTGGACTGGTTACTTATCAAATCATGTCAGTTTGATGCAGTTTGAGTCATTGGTGCTTAACAGGCACATAAAAGAAAAGTTCAACTATGGTGTCAATTGCTTTAGTAAGTCTTTTAACATAGAAAAAGCACCTTTAGAGAAATGTTTCCTGGTAGTAACGTCAAGCATCCAAAAGAGCAAGCAATAATCTAAAATAATCTGTCTAATGTAAAGCCAAGACTAAACTCCACTATTCCCTGTTTCTCTTCTTCTCAGAGCCCCTTGAAGACAGCCCCAAAGCAAAGGATAATACAAGAGTACACATCTCCTTCAATATCTCCTCCATCCCTCAGGATGAGACGTTGCTCTCTGCTGAGCTTCGGCTCCTCCGCAGTGACAGAGCTTCCCTGGGTCCTGGGGCCCACAGACTGAACCTGTACCTCTCTAAACACCACAAGGATCCTGAGCCCACTCTACTAGAGACAAGATTACTCACCAACGGCCTCCACAGTCAGAAACCTAGTGATTTCTGGGAGGCGTTTAGCTTAAGTGCTGAGCTCCTCCATCAGACCCATGCTGGGAGCGGCAACCTGGACTTCCTCCTGGAGGTCAAACCCGAGAACAACAACACCTCCCTTCCTGAAAAGAGCATCTCCTCTGCTGCGGTTGAGGATCAGGTAGAGCGAGGAAAAGAGGGACACATCAGGGTGTGCAGGTCCTTGGGGCAGAACGATCACAGCTGGGCGCAGGAGAGACCCCTCTTGGTGACTTACAGTCATGATGGCCGTGGAGAGCCTTTAATCAAACATAATAGGAAAACCTCTGGTTATGGCCAGAGGATGAGAGGGAGAAAAGGGTCAAAAACGAGGGCCAGGAGTAGCAGCAAGAGCCACAACAGGGACCAAGGCTGGGGGAGGGCCAAAAAAATAGGGTATGCTATGCAGGGCTGGGGGGGTGATAAAGGAGGGGACAGCTGGAGCGACCGTGGGAGGGTGAAAAGAAATGGTGGTCATTCTGCAAAACTGAAGCGCCTTTCCCGCGGCAGATGCCGCCGTCACCCTCTGTACGTAGACTTCAAAGACGTAGGTTGGCACAAGTGGATCATCGCCCCCAGCGGCTACGATGCCTTCTTCTGCCTGGGAGAGTGCCGTTATCCTTTGGCTGACCACATGAATGCCTCCAGCCACGCCGTGGTTCAGACTATGGTAAACTCTGTGAACGCAGCTGTGCCCCGGGCCTGCTGCGTCCCCACCTCCCTCAGCCCCATTGCACTACTCTACCTTGACCCTCAGGACAGAGTCGTGCTGAAGAACTATCAGGACATGGTGGTGGAGAGCTGCGGCTGCTGGTAGATGGTGGGAGGTCCCGAAGACAGAGACGCTCCTGCATGAACAGAAGAGCATCATGGGAATACAAAGGAACAGAAGCATGAAATGACAAATGGAAAGAAGAGACTGTAGCAGCCAGAAAACTGCAAACAGACAGAGATTGATCGAGGCAAATGTAGCAGCATAAGAAATATGTGTGCAGAGGAAGGAGATAGGGGAGTGGATAAAGCAGCTAATTCATCATTATCAGGAGTAAGTGGCCAAACGTGCGGTGAAAAATGAAAGTGTAACAGAAATCAAGACTGCCATAGACCAGGAAAAATGACCAGACATCAGGGCAGAGAAACATGCAAAAGCAGAAATATTGTTGACAAAATAAACTGCCGGGAATTGCTTTTCTTTCTCCCATTTGGCGATGAAACAGCTGTGCATATCATCAAATCACAATCTGCTTGTTCTGTTATGAGAAGTCTGCGCTCTACGCTGCAGCAAAAGCGAGCGCACGTTCACATTCGCAGCTCATCAAGCTCTGACGAATTTATCTCACAGGCACATGTACATGGACGTCACTTTTGTAGAAAGCAAACAAAGTGGCAAACCGTCAAAGCAGTCACCGAATAAATACACTTGAAACTCGGCCGTTTCAGGAGTTTCATCTGTATCTTCCTGGTGGACTTGCTGATTGATGGCAACGACCAGCGTGGGCATCGAACCCTTCTGTGACCGTGTTGTCTCTGCAGTATTTGAACCAAGTTAAAGGTTAATCTGTTTTTGTGGAAGTTAATTTAAAAGCCGACTGTCTCTTACAAGCAACCACTACATTGCGAGCTATTTAAAACAATAATGCTGAGGAATTATTATGCTATTATTTGAATGTACTACTATCATTATTATTTAAGAAAGAGACTTTTTGTAAATTTTTTCTTTTGCAGATATGAAGTAAATTCATGTAACAGTTGTGATTATACATAATCCCACTGAATTCTAACTTAAAAGACACATTATGTATTTAAAAGAAAACAGCATTGTGGTGTATTTAATCTTAAAAATATTTAAGATACCTGAACTCATCAGAGCAAACGGAAAGCCTGCTGTGCACAAGAAATAAGTTAAGATAGCTTTACATCCATGCAAATGTTCAGTGTATTGAATACAGTCTGTGTTACTTCCTATCTTATCACTTCACACGTTTTGGTGTACAACATACAATAGCAGGCGTAACTGTGGTATTACCTCTAGAAGCTCGACTAACACATCAATTGAAGGCTCGGTGTATTGTGGCTGCTGAAGTGTGTAACAACAAGTGTCTTTGCTATAATTGTGTCTGCACAAACCAAAAAAGAAAAAAAAAGAAAGAAAGAAAGAAAGAAAGAAAGAAAGAAAGAAAGAAAGAAAGAAAGAAAGAAAGAAAGAAAGAAAGAGAGAAAGAAAGAGAGAAAGACTGATATGATAACTGGGGACTTCAGTGCCTTTCAAATCGGGGCGTTAAAAGTGTTCTCTGCTGAGCTTTGTAAGCGTTTTTTCAGTGTTGCATTTTTGTCTCTTAATAGAAACATTTAAGCAAAAGCTTGTTAAATGTTTGACAGTATACCTCTAATAAACAGAGCAAACAGCAAAACTGACACCTGATTTTTCTTTTTTCATCAACCTCTTGATTTTCTGGCACCTAAGTGAATAAAAAGACCCCACAAATACTGTTGTTTTTTTTTTTCTTCCTGGCACAAAAGTGCTTCATACCATGTTCAGGAGGACAAAGGGCCAAAAAAACCTCACTCAGAGCAAAGATTGACAGATTTGGGTTTATAATACTGCAGCTGAGGAAATAACTTTAAATCCTTACAGTACATTAAAACAGTTGTTAGTTTAAGTGTCGAGTTCAAACAAACCTGCATGAACTACTGCATCACCTCATCATACTACCACCCACACACACACACACACACACACACACAGGTTTCTCATCCCAGGTGTAAAAAGAAACATAAAAATCCTAATAAAGTGATATATTAAACTGAGATATTTCACGCCAGCTTGTGTTACAGTGTATTTTTAAATTACAAGCTAGCTTTATTTAACAGTTAATGGAGGAAACTTTATCACCATTTAAGTCACAATATATTATAGTTGAAGTCCATAAAAGTCTAAACTTTAAGATCATTTTTTAGTAGTTGTCATTTTGTAGAAAAGCATGTTTTTTCCTGCCATCTGCCACTCAGCTCTCTGTGTCAAGGTTAAATCGTGAAAAATTATGGCTTTGCACACCTTGGTGAGACAGAAAAATGTTAACCCTCCTGTTATGTTCCAGGTCAAACTGACCCGTTTTTAAAGTTTGAAGACCTAAGGAAAAATGGTTGAAATCATTTTTTCAGTATGGCACTTCTTCTGCTTGCCTTAATTAGTGTAATAAACATATAATTTCGGACATCTTTTGGATAATTAAACATGCACCGGGTCAAATTGACCCGGAAACGCCATTGCTATTCATGACAAATGAACATAACAGGAGGGTTAAAATATACACAATAGGCCACACCTTTAAGAGCATCTGTGTAATACTGAGCAGGTCCTCCTTTCTTTTTTTTATTAATTTTTTTTTTTTGGACTGAGGTTGTTTCACAAGTATTTCATCAGATTGCGTTAGATTAACGTCTGAGGAGTCTGCGGACCGGATGAGCACCTCGGACACTTTGTTATTTTCTTTGAGCCCTTCCTAAGCCATTTCTGCGGTGCCTGGAGGATGATGCTCCCATGTAAGGGTACCACACAAGGCTGGAGAGCCCCGGCCCAATTTCACCTCTGACCATAACCTCATATTTGGTAACAACAGAACTTAAGCAAGCACTTTAGCTCTAACCCAAACCACTCGTTTTTAACTACTGGCCCAAAAATAAATCACTGCTGTGCAACACGATTATCAAACTTGAGGTGTCTTGTTTGTGCAGAGCAACACTTTCATCCATCTCGTATCCAGCATGTGTGGAAAGTTTATGTGATAAAGTACACATATAGAAGTGGAGCATGAACGGGATCATTTCTGGAGGCAGGCTGAAAATCAGAAACTTGATGTGTTGTGACAGGAGCTACATCTGTGAAGGAAAATGCTATGATAGAACAATTTTGAAGCTTTTATTCTGCACTGACATCATTTTAAGAAGTGGACCAACAAACTAACAATTACACGTTCCCGGTGAGACTTTATATTAACTATCCCAGGCAGTTTCACAACTATGAGATAACTACAGGGTCAGCTGGTCATTCACGTACGTAATGGGATGTTAACGGTGATAAAAGATTTACAGGAAGCATCTGATGGGTTTTTGTTTGTTTGTTTTTTAAGACATTTAAATGTGGTCACAAGTCTCTACAAAAGGCTCGATGCTAAGTTGATGCAGCAGCTGCTTTGTTGGTACACAGAACCACCTGGGTAGTCTTCATGGGACACTAGATTTAAAACTGCATTTTTACTACTTTAATTAGACAATGTAATAAAATGTGTTTCCTTTCACAGGCCTAGCATTGTTACAGAACTTTTTTTTCTTTTTTAACAAATCCTTATGTTACTTATTATCCCAACAAGCACTCCATACATATGCATTTACGCAAGCATGCCAGCAGATTTACTAAAACACTAAAGTAGGCCCATCTACGGGGCAGTCGGGGTCCAGATGTCCGTATAACACTGCACCGTGTTGCTCATTCGCATTTATTGGGAAACAGCTCTACAGCTGTGCTTGTGGTGGTAAATATCCTGAGCGTACAGCTGGAAGTACATAAACTACCTCCCCCTGCATATTTCACCTCTCAACACCTGTCTCTAGTACGCTGATGTGTGGTATGTGTGTGTGTGTGTGTGCACAGGACGAGAAAAACAGAACAAAGAAAAAGGGAAGAGCGCAAAAGGAGCGCACACGAGATGAGTCGAATAATATTTTGTTCACAGATGGTATGTGCCTTTAGAGCTCCACATAGCTCCAGCAGATAACACTTTGGGTCGGTGCCAAATACATTTCATCTCATGTGCTGCAACACATCACTGTTCACTCTGTGGTTAGGCAATAGCTACTGATGTTTGTTATCCGTGAGTCTCTCTCACTCTTTCACCTGGAAATCTGCCCCGATCCTGCTTTTCCTGACTCATCAAGCGCTCTTATCCTTCAGCTTCCTCTTTCTCTAGCACAGATAATTAAACCCAATTTCTTTCTCACCCTATTTGTCAATCACCTGCCTGTCTTCAAACAGCTTCTTTTTCTTTTTTTTGCCAACTTTTTCATTTTCAACCCGACCCATGAACTTTTCCAGGTGGCAGATTTGAAACAGGTGTTAAATGGTCCTTATGATGTGGATAACAGAACGATTGGTGATAAGCCTTAACTGAACGAGACCATTCAAACACTCAATAATGCTATTTTTCCTCAAGATTTCTTGACTGTTTTCTTGTGCATTGGAACGACGAAGCATGATAATAGATCAACACGCTTTCACCTCTCTCTCATATGTTGTCTTATTTATACTACTTATAAATGTTTGATGGAGATGCTGTGGAGCACAAAGGGGAGATATGAACAGCCTTATCTTGTTGTGTTTAAGACTAGCGGAGGCCTTGACCTAAACAACCCACTGGAACACCTTCCCTCGGTGGAGAAATCACGTAAAGAGCCACACAGCGGCGGTGAGTTACGACCAGTGACAGGACACCGCCTCTGACCAAGTGTGAGTTTCTGCTTCTGATAACACTCAAACAACTCATATCGTAGCGAGAGCTTCTCCTGTATGGCCTAGATGTAAAGTAAGAAAGTAAGTAACACGTTATTTGTGTAGCACCTTTCAAGGTAAAAATCACAAAGTGCTTCACACTAAAACATAGAATACAAAAACAGATCAAACTAAGCAAAAGCACGTTTTAAAGATATGTTTTCAGCTGTTTTTTAAAAGAGATCCCAGGGTGAGAGGGAGGGAGCTTCTGCTGCAAAAAAAAAAAAAAGCTCTGTCACCTTTAGTTTTTAGCATGATTTTCTTCACAGCTAGCAGACCCTGGTCACATGATCTCAGGGACCCGCCGGGGACGGAGGGCTAACAAGTTTTAAAATGATCTCCGTCGTGAATGGGGAGCCAGTGCACCTGGTATAGTAAAAGGAGGACATGTGAATACTTGGGAGACTTTGTTTTTAGTCTTGCAGCAGCGTTCTGGAGAAACCTGAAGACGTTTCAGTGATTTTTTTTAACTTAAACATATGAAAATAGAGCTACAATAATCGATACGTGGTGAAACTAAAGCATGAAGGATCATCTCCATCTCAGATCATGACACAACTGGACCCAGCTTGGCAATGTTTTTTTAAATGATAAAAACAAGAAAGAACCAGTGATTTAATGTGGAAGTCCAATGACAAAACGGGGTCAAGAGTCACCCCGAGGCTCCTCACTGAGGGCTTAATAAAAGAGGAAAGAGGGCCAAGAGCCTCTGCTGTCTTAGGGACACAAATCTGTCAGGAGCACAGACAAGGACTTCAGTTTTTATCATCTTTGAAGGTTTTCAGAAAACTGCACCCAGAAGTTTTCTTTTCATGAGACTCATCTCAGCAACAAGCCCAGTAACATCTAACAAGTGACTATTCTGACTTTACATTTACCAATTTATTTTCTAAGAAAAAACACATTTAGTAAATACTCAGTGACCAATTAAAGATACTCCCATCTGACAGCTGTGGAGTGTAGTTATATGTTATTCTGTTGCTGTTGTAGTTTAACTCCAAAATCTTCACTCTTTTTAGGATACTTTGGCAGTTACCAACTAAGATAAATGTAATATAAAGTAAAATATACATCTATTTTTTTTTTCTCATATTAATAGATTTATATACAGAAGTTTCTCTTCCTTGATCGAGTTAGATTTCAAGAATCCTCTTTTCATAAGAACATACAGTTTCTTTTCACATATATACAGTATATGATGATTTGTTCAGGTGTAGTTTGAAAGAGACCATACCGATTAGCATAAATATATTTCTCTGAAGTTATTTTGCAGGAGGATTTTATTTGAACTTATTTAATGTTTTATCCATCCATCATCAGGGACGTGGGAGGAGGAAGTGGCTTGGACCTACAGGCTTAACATTAAACTGTGTTTTCTGCTGTTATGCAAAGCTCTTAAACATGATAATGTCATTAGATCAGAGCGTGGCCTTTTTCCAGGACTAGAAATATAAAGTTAAAGTGCACCCTAATTGTAATGAACAGTTGGCTTAGTGAGTTGTATATTAACGATCATAAAGGTTTCTAGTACAGTTGCTGCTCAGATTCTTATTTTTCTTACTCTGACTATGTTTTTACATTGAGATCAAGCAGCACCATAGTTCCTAGGACATATATATATATATATATATATATATATATATATATATATATATATATATATATATATATATATATATATAT